>CAUJNA010003567.1:278908-318908 GCA_963377175.1 Effrenium voratum
AAAAGAAGCAACAACACACAAGCACAACACAAAATCGATTTGATTAAATTGACTGATGATGTTAAATCCCATTACGCTTATATCAAAAATTATGATAAGTTAATGAGTAGTCAGACTAACAAGATGAAGGCGAAGTAGTATCACTGTAGAACCTGCTCACATGGTTTCAAGACCGAAGAACTTTTAAAGAAACACGAAGAACAAGGATGTCTAGCAGTTGAGGGTCAAAAAATAGAAATGCCAGAAGCAGGTGAAACAATAGTATTCAAAAACCATTTCAAGAAACTTAAAGCTCCATTCGTAATCTATGCCGACTTTGAATGTTTAACTGTGCCAATTGATGTTAAAAGCAAATCGTCAAAAGCTAAAACTACATCATATCAAAATCATCGTCCGTGTGGTTTTATGATTAATGTAGTCAATGCTATAACCGGAAGTAGTGAGCCTTACTTATATAGAGGTCAGGATTGTATGGATAAATTTGTTGAGAAAATCAATAAAGTCAGAGAGGAAGATTTGGAGAAAATGAAGGAGGACAAAGACCGTATTGAAACCGAGAAGGACTGGGAGGACTTCAATAATGCCACTAACTGCTTCATTTGTGGAAACAAATTTGAGGAAGGAGAAAAGAAGTGTTGGGACCATTGCCACTTTACGGGGCAGTATAGAGGATGCGCCCACGAGGACTGCAATCTACGATTTAGTATGAGATATTATAAAATCCCTGTGTTTCTTCATAAACTTAAAAACTACGATGCCCACTTAATCATCAACAAGGCTCACGAACTGAACAAGAATTCTAAAATAGAATGTATCGCTCAGAACAGCGAAAAGTTTATAACCTTTGGTTTTAAAAATCTTTGTTTCAAGGACAGTTTCAGTTTCTTATCGTCTTCGTTGGATAAGTTGGTCAGGTTGAGTAAATACGAGGATGATAAAAAGCGTGAGAATTGGAAGAACAATTTCAGATACAGCGTTAGAAACCCGTATGTTAAAACCGATGAAGATTTGGATTTATTGACTGATAAGGGTATTTATCCCTATGACTACTTTGATGATTTTGAGAGATTTAAGGAAAGGGCTTTACCACCGAAAGAAGCGTTTTACAGTAAATTAAGTGAGGAACATGTAAGTGATAAAGATTATGAAAGGGCACTGAAAGTATGGAAGCACTTCGGGATTAGAACACTCGGGCAGTATCACGACTTGTATTTAAGAACTGATGTTTTACTACTGACCGATGTATTTGAAAACTATAGAGACTTGTGTATGGAATACTACGGTTTAGACCCCGCTCATTATTACACATTGCCAAATTTCGCATGGGACGCGATGCTTCTAAAAACTGGTGTTGAAATAGAACAATTGCATGACCAAGATATGTTTGAGATGGTTGAAAAGGGAATGAGAGGTGGTATGTGTCAGGTAAGTCATAAATTAGCGGTGGCAAATAATAAGTATATGGGGGAAGCATATGATGAGAACAAGCCATCAAATTATATTAGCTACTTGGATGCTAATAACTTGTATGGTTTAGCAATGTCCCAGAAATTACCGCTAAAAAATATCAAGTGGGCAAAGAAAAC
Source organism: Effrenium voratum (assembly GCA_963377175.1). Classification (NCBI taxonomy): domain Eukaryota; class Dinophyceae; order Suessiales; family Symbiodiniaceae; genus Effrenium; species Effrenium voratum. The sequence goes on from CAUJNA010003567.1 coordinate 280,495, forward strand.
GCCCATTGTTGAAAAATGGAATGAAAACGATGAGTTCGGTTATATTATGGAAGTTGATTTGGAATATCCCGAAACATTGCACGACTTCCACTCTGACTATCCACTAGCGCCTGAAATAATGAATGTAAATGTTATTATGCTTTCTGATTATCAAAAGCAAGTCTACAAAATATATTATGATGGCAAAAATCCCAAGGATGAGAAAACAAGTAAGTTAATATTAAATCTAAAGGATAAAGAAAAATATGTGGTTCATATCAAGACTTTACAGTATTATTTGAAAATGGGAATGAAAATGGGTAAAGTCCATAGGATAATAAAATTTCAACAGAGGGCATGGTTGAAACCGTGGATTGATTTCAACACTGGTAAAAGGAAAGAAGCCAAAAGCGATTTTGAGAAAGATTTATTCAAATTAATGAATAACGCGGTGTACGGAAAAACTATGGAAGACAAAAGAAACCATATGGACTTTGAACTGGTTGATAATGAGGTAAGATATGAAAAATGCGTTAATAATCCAACTTTCAAAAATAGATTTATTATTAATGAAAATCTCGTCGGAGTTGAGAAAACTAAAGCAAAACTGAAACTGGATAAACCGATTTTCTTAGGAATGAGCATTTTAGATTTAAGCAAATTACATATGTATCAGTTTTATTATGAAGTATTGAAAAAGAAGTATAATGAAAACATCAAATTGATATATACTGATACTGACAGTTATGTAATTCAAACAATGACTGATGATGTCTATAAGGATTTCAATGAGATAAAGCAACACATGGATTTTAGCGACTATCCTGTTGAGCATCCATGTCATGACAAAACTAATAAAAAGGTCTTAGGAATGTTTAAGGACGAAGTGAATGGAAAAATCATTACTAAATTCATCGGATTAAAACCTAAATCATATGCCTTCACAATTCACGGTGAGGATGATGAACATAAGAAATCAAAAGGTGTAGTGAAACACAAAGTTAAAAAAGAACTGTCGTATCAGAACTACCACGAAGCATTATTTCAAAACAAAAAGCATGAAATCACATATAACTTCATCAGAAGTAAGTCGCATCAAATATATTCAATGTCTCAAGTCAAGCAAAGTCTGAGTAATTATGAAAATAAAAGGTTTTATAGTGATGCTTTCACTTCATTACCATATGGGCATTATTCCATAAAATAATTATCTAGATAGTTCTAATAATATGAAATTATTAGAATTATTTTCAGGGACAGGCTCGGTTGGTCGGGTTGCTCGGGATTTGGGTTTTAGTGTTATTTCCCTTGATTTGAAAAATGCAAATATCAATACTGATATTTTGAGATATTCTCGTTTCTCTTGTCTTATAAGTATATTGGGTTTGGGATTGGGTTTGAAACTGGAAATGTGGGTTTGGGGATGAGGTTGAAACTGAACATATTGAAGTTTATGTGTTTGTTGGTTTTGGGGGAGTTGAGAAATGGGAGATTTGGTCCTTGTTTTGGTGGGATTGGGATAACAACAAAAGCAAAAGACCCACAATCCCTACCCGCTCCCTCAACCAAAACCTCATAGACGACAGTGTTGAAGGCGATGTTCTGAATGACGTCTCAACCACAGGACAGAGCAAATGTGGGGAGCGGTGGGAGAAAAGGGGGTGGTGGTGGTGTTGGTGGTGGTGGTGTACCCCGATTTTGGGGTAAACCTTACCCCATTACCCCGATTTTGGGGTAGCCCTTACCCCTTACCCCAGCTTTGGGGTACCCCTTACCCCGTTTTTGGGGTAGACCTTACCCTTCTCTCAGTATAAACCTTACCCTTGCCCAGATTTCGGGGTAGACCTTACCCTGACTGAGGGGTAATCATCACACATATTTTTGTGGTGAAGATAAGAAGTAGAGCGTCATTACAATTTTATATTGGAAAAATTAGTTGAAGAAATAAAACAGACTATGAAACGAAACAAAATCATTACTATAGAACATATTACAATTGAAATTTATACATAACAGAAACAATGATTTCATGGTTTAATCATAATATTTAATTATAATATGGTTAAACAGTGTTTTATAATCTAACAAGAAGGTTAAGACATTTAAATTAAACCTGAAACCCAGACCAGCCGACCAGCAACCCCTAGCCAAAACTACTTAAAGAAATATTACCTTATATATTAAGAGAAAAATGAGTAAGGGTAAAATGTCAGAGAATAATTTTATGGTTGTGAATTGCGCTAGCTTACCTGAAGGCTTAGTTTCAATCATCACTACTTACATTAATGGTAGTGAAGGGTGGCGAAGACTGAAACAATGTGATGCTTTAAGAAGGCTTAGTTTCAATCATCACTACTTACATTAATGGTAGTGAAGGGTGGCGAAGACTGAAACAATGTGATGCTTTAAGAGAATTACAAAGGAAATGGAAACCGTCTATTTACACTGAACGAGTAGGAGAAAGTAGATATTATGTTGAGATTCGCAATAAATGCTTAAAAGGTGATAAAGCGCTTTCATATGCGTTGAAACCACCAAAAGAATTATTAAGAATGATGAAGTATGATGAAGAAATACAGGTTGGAATAGTAGTTAGTTCAAAAATTATGTATAATAATAATATTTGCAACAGTCGTTCTTATTCATCATCTAAACAGAATAAGATTTCAAGTAGAGCGTCATTACAATACCATATTGAACAAGCAGTTGAAGAAACCAAACAGACTATGAAACGACACGAAATCATTACTATCGAACATGTTGCAATTGAAATTTATAGTAAAACAGAAACAATGATTTCATGGCTTAATCATAATATTTAATTATAATATGATTAAACAGTGTAAACTTTTATAACCTTTCATTATACTGTAATTTCAACCTATAAAACATAACTAGACAATCACATAAAAATCACATAAAAAGAAGTTGTTAAGATATATTAAGAAATGGTTGTGAAGCAAACTATAATGAATAATTATGGAATGACAGAAGAAAAAGCAACAGAAGACTATGGTGAATTCTTCAAATGCAACAGATGTCTTTATGATAAAACAATTGATGAATTTGGAAATGTAAAAAGTGGAAGAAGATATAAATATTGTCAAGAGTGTAGAACAAAAATAAATAATTGTAGAGATAAACGTCAAAGAAACAAACGACCCACCAACACCCCAGAACTTGATAACTACTAAAAGGGCTACCTCTTTCAAATGAAAAAAATGTATGTTTGCCCAGTCAATGAACAAGGCGACAATTTACCCAAATGATTACCTTAACGAAAACGATAAATAAGCTCCCTAAAAACCCTCTTTTAAAAACGAATAAGGGGGAACATAGATTTGAGATGAACATAAAAACCAGAACAGGCAACCATCAACAGGCTTCCCCTCAGGGCCCCTACTTTCTCCATTTTTTCCCCCCCCGGCGACGCCGACGGGGCCAAAGGCACCCAAGTCCCGGGAGGAGGAAATCACACGACTCCCACGTCCGACAGGGTTGTGAGACAAAACCTAGCGGCTCCCTCCCTTCAGGATCGCCTCCTTCGCCACCGAGTGGATTGCCGCCAGCCCCGACTTCTCCGGGTTGCTCAGGATGACCGACCACAAGGCCGTGGAGACATCCCCCAGGCCGTTCGAGGAGCTGAAGCGCATGCGGGGTGCTCGCGTCGCCCAGGACCAGCCGCTCATCCCTGGGAGGCTCCGTTGGCTCCACCCTCTTGTAGAACTCCATCCGATCGCGGATCCACTGATTGTACAGCTGCTCCGGGGGCTCGTCCATCACCAGCTGCAAGCAGCTGGCCTTATCCCTGTGCCACCCCGTGATCTGGAGCAGCCTGGTCCCCCCGCGGCTCGCCTTCCAGAAGCCCTTGCAAAATCTGCAAATGTAGCCCCCCGTGGTCTTGAACTTTTCCTTGCTCACCACTTCCCAGGCACTGATGCTTGGCAAGACCAAGCCACACTCCACGGAGCCCCAAAACACGTGCTTCGCCTCCTTGGTTCCAGGCTCTCCAGGAAGGGCACCGCCTCCTTCCTCATCTGGAGAATGTTGCCCATCCACTTGTCCGAGGTCGTCTTCACAATCAACGGGAAGGTGGTCCAGGCCGAGTAGATATACTTGAATGTGAACCTGTGGGCGTACACTCCCGTGAGGCTCGGCAGGTCCCACGTTCTCGTCTGTCTGGTCCAAAACACCCCATCACCCTTCGCCCAGAAGATACCAACCACCTGCTCCGGTGCCGGGCGCTCGCCCCGGTTCACCTGAGCTCGGATCTCCAAGCCCGTGTAGATGACTGGGTCGATGTGGTCCTGCTCGCACGTCAATGGGTGAGTCCTGCGCTCAAGGGCCAGGAGCTCCTCCGGCGCGAGCTTAAACTGCTGGTCAGCGCCCCGGGGGATCTCACCGCTTGCGTGCTTCTTCCAAACCCCCCCAAACATCCGAAGCTCTCCCTGGTGCCGCTTCATTGCCCAGAGGATAAGGGACAGCTTGCCTTCCTCAGAGTCCAGGTCCTGCTGGGACATGGGCTGGTCCCCCCCCGGGGCCGGTGGCACCCTTGGGGGGGGCCGGTGCCTCCAGCTCGGGCATCTCCTCCAGCAGTGCCTCCTGGTGCCACGGGTTCTGCGACGCTCTGAGCATCCTGATGTAGGGGACATACTTCTCCTTGATGTCCCCCACCGGGGGGATGTCGTCGGGGTCATCCAGCTCCAGGGGGCAGAATAGGCCCCTCTCCAGGGCCTTCCTGAGATCATCCGGCCACGCCGACACTTCCAAGGAGTGTGGTTGAGCATCCATGCCTGGTTGGTGTCCTGGGTTCGCTTGTTTGCCGCCTGAGCCCCATCGCCTCAGCCAATGCCTGGCTGGCGTCAACGCCCTTCCCCTCCAAGTACTGATCTCTCAGCTTGGCCTTGAAACGCTCCAGGTTGACCTTCCTGAGGGCACGGGCTCCCTCATTGGCCACCTCATCTGACGGCAGGGCCTGCATGCCCTCCTGGAGGGGCGCCAGGATCGCCATCTCGTTGTCCAGCATCTCCTCAGTGACCAACTCCTTGTGCCGCCGTCTGGCCAAGGCCTCCTCCGGAGCAGCTCCTCCTTCTTCCTGATCGCCTGGTCCACCTGGGGATGGTAGAGCTCGAAGCTCTGAGCCTCCGCCTCCTTCAGGGACCGCTGCACTTTGACCTTGATCTCCTGGCTTTCCCGGACCTTCAACGCCTCGTCGCCTCCATGGACAGGATCTCGTGCCGGATGTCCACCCGCCTGTTAAGCGGGACCGCATCTGCCATGGTGATCTCATCCGCCGAGTCTGTTTTTGGAGGGGCTCTCCCCAAGACCGTGCCGTCCACCAAGTTGCGGTCGGCCTGTGCCCGGGTACCACCGGGGCCAGCGGCACCCAGGCTTCCCCATTCCCGCTGCTGGATCCAGGTCGGCTTGCCCTCCAAGATGAGCAGGTTGTAGGTGCCGTCCGCCTCATAGGTGGCCGAGGGTGCCTGGAAGGGGGCGAACTCCTTGCCGGGGCAGACCCAGCACTGCTTGGCTGCCTCTGGCCACCCCGTTCCGCATGCCTTGCACATGAACTTGTAGTCGGAATGACCTGCGTCGAGCCTGTGCGCCTTGTTCCTCTGGAACTGCGAAGCCCAGACCTCCTCCTGGCGGAGCTGGATCTTCATTGGGACGTACGCCTCCAAGATGCGGATCACCAGGTCCTCCGTTCCGTGAGGTTCTTCCCAACAAACTTGTGAAACAGGGAGACCGCCTCCTCCATCGTGATGTCTCTCAGCAAGGTGGCCGCCGAAGCTGGAAGGACTGGAAACAGGTCTGGGAGGTCCATCAGCTTGAAGTACCCGGGTTTTCCGTCCACCGGCAGCAAGGTGACAGGTTTGTTGGCCTGAGACGTAGCCTTCTGAGAAGCTGCCACGAAGCCCTTCAGTCTCTTAGTGGGTGGCGTCTGCGCCTCCTCCGGTGGTGTGGCCCGCTCCGTGCCGTCCACGTCCCCCATGTCCTCGTCGCCCTCCTCGGCGGGGCCAGGGGCACCCAAACCGGGAGTCGGTGTGGCAAATGCCACTCGGAGACGCTCCAGTGCACTGGAGAGGTCCTTCATCACATCGGTCGCCGAAGCTGACGGGGGGGGCCTCGGGCTCGTCCAAAACCAAGCCGGCCGCCACTGCCGCCTCCCGTGTGCGAATTTCCTGGGCCTCCTGGCTGGCCATTTCAACCTCCTCCACGGTGAGTGTCTGGTCCTCAATCAACTCAAAGGAAGTTGCCGAGGTTGCCGAGGAAGCCATTGCTTGGTCGGGGTTATGTTCGAGAGTGCAAAAGATCAAAGTTTTTCAACCAGCTTGGGTTCCAGGAACCCAGAACAATGCTTGAGCCAAAATGGCACATGCCATTGTGGTCAAGCATTCCACACACAGTTCATGTTTCCACATGCGTTTCAACATTAACAAAGACTTAGGCAGCTGAGGTTTCCTAAGCGAACCACCCAGTAGTTTTCACCATGGCATTTGTCGAGTGTGTCATCTGATACAAACATGAGTCCTGGGTGAACTATAACGACCTCACACGACCTCACCCCAAATGGTGGTTTATGTGGGGAATAGTCCCCACCTATTTCAGGTCGGTGAAACATTATAATTCACCCAGATGAGTTGTCCCGGTTCGAAGTCGCTTTGTTGGAACCCGGCGTTGAGTCCCATTCGCAAAACAAATATGCCGTTACCTGATGGTGAGTCATTTCCCCATGTCCCGAACGCCAAACCGACACCGCTTTTTTGCTGCAGCCAAAACCTCTCCTACCATATTTGCGTCCTTGAAGTGGAGACATGGGCTACTGACAACAGGGTATGCACCTTAGGATACCCCCCCCCCCTTTTCGGGTGGTGGTGGACAATCCCCATGTTTACTGATGTCAGGGTCCCAAATGAAATGTCATACCCATATTGCCAGTTTGGGTTCGGGCGCGGCCATCCAAGCTTCCCATGCAAAAAAAGAAAAACTGTGGGAACTGTTCCATGTCCTCGTGACCGCAATCTTTGTCAGTCGCTCACAAAGGATTTATTTGCAACATGCTGAAGTTTTAGGGACGTTGGAGGGAAGGATTCGGAGCACCGAAGCACTGGATGACTTGCCACAACCCCGAACTGGAAATCTAAGAACCCCTGCCCTTGCCGCCTTTCCAACACACGCTTGGTTTATTTCCAAGAGGAACCCTGCACTTTCACAGGGCAAATCACTTGTCATCTACCTTTTGAGGGTCCAACCCTTCAACTGGCAGCACGATGCAAACCGAACGGTGCTTTCCGTGGGAATCTAGGACTCCAGGACCCCCTGAAAAGGCGGCAGAATCTGTAGTAGAGTGTGTCTGGTATTAAACAAAAAAGAAAGTGAATGATATGAATCTATTTAGAAAGGAGTTTACAATCTATCAGTATGAACATATACAGTGGATTCGCATTTGTTGAATATACCATGTGAATATGATTTCTCGATGATATGTTTCACATTTGTCCAAGCTATGGGTGGCTGGGTGTGTGTGTGTGTCAAAATAGGGAGACCATGGAGACCTCAAAATGGCGGTTTCCTTCCAAACAGGGTACCTCAAACAAGGCCTCTCCCCACGTCTAACGCGTTTTTCCTACCCCCCCCCCCCCCCCCTCCCGGTCCTTGTGCACGTGCATGGAGTACAGCAGCTTGGGCTGCGTCACCAGGCATCGGGTCACTAGGCCCTCCAAGCCTCGATGGAAGCAGCGAACCGATCGGGCGGCTAAGAAGCCCAAGAGGGAAACCAAACTTCCAAGGAACCCAGGGATTGTATAAGAACCACGGGAAGCAAGGAAACCAATCTGAGTGGTATAGGAGGGAACCCAGCGATTGTTCTAGGGCTACCTTCCATTTCCATTCTTTTCCAGGGATCCGAGTCTTTTAAGGAAACCATCAAAAACATAGGGGGAAACAGATCCGGTTTTTGAAAAGAAGGATGGTTGAAAAGAATGGGGAATCAACCCCTAGAAAACTGGCTTCTTTTCTTTTGGGGGGCGGAGGTCCTCCTATTTTGATGCATACCCGAACAGTGGTCCCCTATGTTGATTTCCTCTTGAAGCCTACAATGCTTGATTTCCGCTTAAGCTGCCTGCAAAGTGTTTTTCTTTTTTGTTTCCCATTTTAAGGGTGGCTTAGGGGAAAACCAAAGACATCCATGCGCAAGGTCCAAATCCCGAGTTTGGGGGTCGGGGAGGGGAACACCCCAAATCATCCAAATCCACCAAAATACTTCCGCAAAACTCAGCCACGCAGCAGCACAAAAGGTACGTCCACGATCGAGTACCAAACAGTCCATAAAAACAAACTCATCCGTTCACAGTCTGGAATTGGCTTCGGGCCCCTTTTCTGAAGGTACTTGTTCGGGGTTGTTTTGAAGGACACGTTCAACTTGGTCAGTTTGGATGTTCTGGGAGTCAACGGAGGCGATGAAACTTCCTGGCCAGCTGGATGGTTCGTTTGGGGTTCCGACTCATTCCTTCGAGCTTGAAGGACAGAGTTCGGAATGTTTTCCCTTGCGTCCCAAGGCAAACTCACCCATGACGCGAATATATAGGGTTTCATCCCACCACCCCCCCACCACCCTCCACCACCCCCCACCACCACCCACCACCCCCCAACCACCCACCACCATCCCCCACCACCCCCCACCACCCCCCCACCACCTCATGGTCTCCCCGAAGGCCCGAACCTTTTGCCTGGGCGACCTCAATGCTCTCAGCTTCCCCGCACATGAGCTTGCCCGTGCTGGCCGCCGTCATGCCCCTCGGCGTCACCTGAAGGTCGCTTGGGCAAACTTGCCCCCAGGTATCCCAGGCCGAGTTGCGCATAGGATGGGTGGGGCAATAGGATGGGTGGGGCAAAGGTGTGGAGTGGATTACTTCCATTTGATTAAGACCCCTGCAAAAAAAACAGTAGTGATGGCTTCCCTTTAAAGCCAACGGGGGAAACTAAAACATATTCTGAAGCAAATGAACGATTACAAGTTCAGGGGCGCACTTTGGGAGTTGGGGCAAGCGCCAAGTAGATCCGCATCCCCAGAGAGATTAAGCCGGTTTCACGTTGCCAGGGTGTTGTCTTCGGTCTGCCGGGGAGTTCAGGTATCATAGAAAGGTGTATTTCCCAACGTGGGCCATACTCAGGAGCTTCGCTTGGGGGATAGACGTTGTGGGTAGACGTTGGGGCATGCCCACAGGTGCATGCAGTTGTTTCCTTTGACATGTCAATGTGGCTATGAACATTTAATAGGGAACGCCCTGGCCAAATCATTGGTGGGCTTATAAATCCATGCGTTCCATTGAGAATCCGGGCTGTGTAACCCGCACCTCCACATGCATCCTCAGTATCCCCCGCTCGATTTTTGGTTGGACCGCAGAAATTCGAGCCCCGCTAACCCCAACACAGCCTGCCAGTTGAAGAGAAGATAACTGTTCGAACGCACAACATTGTGCATGCTTCCTCAAAATTGAGGGGGATTTCCGCTTTCCGTTAGTTCAAAGGAAAACCACCAAGAAAAACTACAATTTGTTGGGTCCCCCTAATTTAACGCATACCCACTCGAAGCGCCGAAGACGGCAAGTGCCGGGATCCCCCGCATGGTTGCGTCCAAATGCGCCCTGGACATCCAGCCGCAGCGGCTGAGACAGTGCCTTTACCGCCTGGCTCGAACTCGGCGTCAGTGCAAAAGTCAGTCTTCCTAAGGCACCCGAAGTCTCCTGATCTAGGTCCTCCAGTAGAGAGGTTAGAATAAGGGTACCACATTTTTTCTGTAGTCCATTTTAGTAGGGGAACCCTCCCCCAAAAAAGGGTAAAAGGGCACTGCTGGGAGACCTAGTGAGTGGCTTCGAAGAAAGGGTTTTTTTGGTTTTTGAAGGCCTCTAAAATGGGGCATCCCTTTGTGAATCAACGGAAATGCTGACCACTCCACAGCCCGAGCCTGCACTTTCGGCAGACATCCCTGATGGAACCCAGGATTTTCAGCTAGAGATTTAGGTCATTGGGAAACTACCAAGTCTGAAGCTGTTCCTAGTGGTATGCTAGCTGATGCTTGCCTGCAGGAAAAGAAACTCTGGTTTGGGGTTGATTAGGAAACTGGGTTCTGGGTTTGCAACGCAGTGCACCAAGCAAATTTCTGGGCAATGACCCTTCCTCCCATGGTATACCTCCAGGGAGGTGCCTGAAAGACCTTCTGCTAGGGGCCCCCCTGCCAGGTACCATGCTGCCTATGGGGGAGAGTACCAGTCACGTAGAAAGGGATGCCCGAGGAACATTGGTGAGTTTGTTTTCCGTCAAAAGGGGCTGTGAAAGAAACGGAGCTGGGAGAATCAGCCTCGCGAACGGCCACGTTCCCAAGTTTTCAGTTGCCCAGGCGATCCCTGATAGAAAAGGGAAACCTTGGGCTGACCGTTTTTTTCGCGATTGACCATTCGTAAGGAAGAAGCCTCTTTGGCCTCAAACACTTCATTCTGCCGCCCTGCGAACTCTCCCCGTTTGGCCTCGGCCGAACCGGCCATCGAGTCGAGTCGAACCGCATCGAGTCATCGAGTCGAGTCGTACCCGCCTTGGGTGCCGTCTCCGAAAGGAAGCTGAGGAGTCCCTCCTCGAAGGCCGGCAGATACTTCACCGGATCCTGCTCGACAACCCGCCCGCAGTTGACAAAACCGTCAGTGATCTGGCGGGTTTCAAACGTCAACATGGCCCCCAGTGATGAGAAAAACAGGGCGCGCAATTTGCGCAAGTTGATTTTGCAGTGAGGTGGTGTTTTTACCATCGCACGACATCCCCAGCTGAGCGGTTTCTGAGGATTACACGCGAGCGAGGGTGCCCGCTTTCTTTTGGAAAAGAAGTTTTTGCGGGGCTCCGTCGCTTTCCCATTCCTGTAAAATCCAGTGACCCTGCTCTTTCACCAATGGACAAAGCGACCAGCCAGACACCCAGTGGTGGCAAGCCGAAGTTTTAGGTGCGGGAAACCAAAGGCAAGTTGATAAACAGCAAAACTTGCTTATACAAGACCTGGCAAAAGGTGACCAAGTTTGTCCGGCGGCGCTTTTCATTCAGTTGTTCGCCTGAGGCCTTTTTCAGCTTTCCAGAAACTAATTTAATTTCCATCCAACCAACAGCAATTTCTCGTACTTGGCGTGCCCAAAGTTCCGAATTGCTGGGCACTGATTACAATGAGCGCCATTGACCCTGCAACACGGTCAAGACACCTTGTGGCACAGGTTAGGATGCGCCTCGCAAGCGTCAAGCGACTTTCCCGCTTGTGACGAATTAATTGCTCCTCCTCTTCTCCAGTCGTCAACGGCCCTCTAGAAATCACGTCCCCAAAACCCAGGGCGAAACCCCCATGATTTGATTTGGCAGGCCAAAGATTGCCTCGTGAGATCGAGGTGTGAGGGGTTCAGAAACATCGGGCGGCACTTTCCCGGGCCTCCAAGACCCGTTTCTCGAGGCCCTGCTCTTCTTTCCGCAGCGCCGACAGCTCCAGCGGGATCCGCATGTCTTGGCTCGGCGCTGGCCGATTTTTTCCTACCGGAGTGAAGAAAGCACAAGGAGCGGCGCTTCACAGGGGAAAAGCCATGAAAACTAGCTGGAAAGCCTTGCAGTTTGGGAAGCTTAGCAGGTTGAGAAACAAGTCCACGCGCCCTCTTTCGCAAAGTTGTGGAGGCAGTACCCCTCAAAAAGGGTTTCCCCTGTTTGGAGATGCCTTCCGCCGTGCATCTCCCGCATCTGTCCCTGGCTATTAGATAACTAAACTTCCCGGTCTTCTTCGGCAGAACGTTGGCATGCCATGCTGTTCCTTTTCCGTGACTCTATGCTTATGCCCAGCTTCCCAGAGAAAAACATCTGCCTGGAATTCGACCCAGGCCCGCCCGGCCCGGGTGTTACAAGACTGTCCAACCCGGTAAAACCTTGGGAGTTATCTCAGGTGATGGAAGCCATGGCCAATCAATTCGTGGAACAACCTCGCTTCCTGAAAGACGAGGGGATGAAGCCTGCGTCAAGCTTCGTCTGTGAATCCCTGGTGTCAAAGTGGAAGAAGGGGACGCGGCACTGAAAACCAGGACTAGCCCAAAGGGGGACGGAACGTGGGGAAAACCGCAAAAGCACCTGAACCATGTGGGTTCGCCAAAGGGACATGAACCATCCAAAACGGGGAGTTTCTTGGCCAAACTTAGGTCCCTGCAAAAGTTCTCTGTGTCCTTCGTTAACCGGCAAAATCGAGAAACCCGAAAGGGCCAAAGGGCAAAAAAGCTGCAACCATTCGTGAGGCCCCTTTCACGGACCAACCGCCCAAATTCATTGCCTCTCGTCCTGAAATACCGCCCTTCTCCCCAGCCAAGCAGCCACCCTCTGCCATCTTGCGGTCCAGCTTTTCTTCCCACTCCTGCCTGGAAAGACCCGGCCACCCCACAGTCGGGGTCCCCCGTAGGGTCTCTTTCAACATCAGCTCACCACAAGGAATCTCACTTGGGCACAACATATACTTTCCCCCTACCGGAAGTAGGATCTTCATCATGGAATTGCTCGGTTTACCCCTCGAATCAGTGAACTTACAATTTGCCCAGAGTTCCCGTGGGTCTACCTGAGTGAGCAAACAGTATTCAGACAAAGGGACATGAAATCTTGGTTGCTGTTGACCCCTCTGCAAAAAGTGAATAACTGTTGCTGGGTTGAATGGAAATCCGACCTGCTTCACCCACAAAGTTTTACAGTCCAAAGATCCATTTCCACCAAATCCGTGGCCTAGGGGTCTAGGGATCCATGCCAGAAGCTTCTCACAAGGACAGGGGATAAGGCCATGGACCATGGACCCCCCGCCCTCGACTCACCATGGACAAAGGATCTAAGCCAGACCGGTGGATTTCCATAGGAGATCATGCCGAACGCCGCTCAAGAGGGTAGTGGATTTTAAAGGGACCCTCCCAAAACAAACGAAGGAAAGGGGAGCTGGCGCCCCATTGAAACCAACTCACAAGCGCTGCGATTGCGGCCCCTTCCATCGCGGAATTTGTTCGGCCCCTCAAGACCCCTGCAAAGCCATTCAACTCAGAAACGTGTTTTGGAGACTTGGAGTCTTTGGGAGAAAGCCGCCCTTGCAGAAAGCTGGGCTTTGGGAATTGTCCAAAGACTCTAGGGGTTACCTTCCCCATTCTTTTCAGGGATCCTTCAAAAAAAACAGCCAGCTTCTGACAAGAACCATGATTGAAAAGAATGGAAAAGGAAAAGGGAAATCATGCCCTGTGAGAGCTCACGCCCGGCTGCCTGTGGTTGTACAGGAACTCCTTGAACCATCGCACCTGGAGATCTTCGGATGGAGTGGCAAGCGGCTTTTTGGAGCCGCTGCTTGGGCTCGGGGGCTCCGGGGCTCTCGGAATTGGGGTGGGGCTCGGGGCCCTATGGTTGTTTTACCCTAACCGTGGAACCGTCATACTACTATATACAATGGACAAGAACTAAAATAATAATGGTCAGACTACTAATAACTGGGTCTGGAATCACAGGTTACTCCCTGCCCACTGGCCAGGTGGAAAGAGGGGACCCTTTTTCAACCCACCGCCCGTACAGTACCTGGGATGTTGGGGGCTGGAAGTAACACGCCTTTGCCTCTTGGGAAAAAGGGGCAATCCCGAAAAGGAATCAACGACACCTGAGAACCGGCTTCCAAAAAAAGAAACAGGAGTTGTCTCAAATTGGGGGACCCCAAAATGGCTGGGGTTCCTTTTGGTTTGCCTTGAAACCACCAACGGGTTCCCTTAAAGACAGCGAGGTCTGGGAGGGTGCTCCCCCAAAGGTCAAAGGTGTTCCACAAAAGTTCACCGTTCGCGTGGCTCAATTTTCCCCCCCCAGGTTCTTCCTGACCGAACCGGCGCTCATCGAAAGACCCGGAACTGGATCTTTCAAAAGGTGCAGTAAGAAGCCAAGGAGGCCATCACCGGCTCAACCCCTCGGGCTCTCGGATCAAACCAACGTAGATATCCGAAACCTCCTATGGCATGCTTTGGTCAGCATTTTTACGAATTCATCTATGTGTTGAAAGACAGATCCTTGGTGTTCCAAGGGCACGCAAAAACCGGGTCCTTCTTGATTCTGCTCTTGGTTGAAAAAGGAAAATCAGCCAAAAGGCCTGCTTTTTCAGGGTCCTGGAAGATCAAGGGATGTGTCCAAACTTGGACCCAGTCAGCCGGTTCCAAACCCAGCTCCAAGGAAACCAACTCATCGGATTCGGGCTGTCGCAATCACCTGGTGTAAAGAATCAAGAGGCCTTCTTGCCCCATTGGTTTTGGACTGCTCCCTAACCTTCACTTACACCTTGGATTTGATTTGGGTGTGTTGCTCCGCAAGGGGCCAGAGCAAGCCTATGGCTCCAGCCGTGGATTGGTTGGTCGGTTGCGCGCTCGCCTTCTCATCGTGGGCCTCCCTGGTCGCGGTGCCTGCGTCAGCAGCAGCCATGGGTGAACTGGCGAGCCGCGAGTGGCGAGTGGCGAGTGGCGAAGCGACTGGGCAGATGAATGGAGGGGGTGTGTCGGTGTGTTGCTTCTCTATGCCCAACTCCCAGCTTTTGAGCATGACCCCCATGAAAAGGATCCTCATGGTAGGCGTTGGTTCAGTTGGTGGTGCGGGAACATGGGATCGGAACCCTGCGTCCTGGAAACCCACCGCCGGGCTTCAAGCTGAGTTTAGGATCCTTGTGGCGAAGTGTCAAGACCTCCCAATTCCCAGTTTCCCCCCACCTCCTGCGGGCCATCCTCCCCCCTCCCCACCCACCACTCCGCCAACCACCAAGGCCTATAGTTGGCCTCGTTTGGCCCCGGTTATGTTTGGTCAACAAACCATCTTGGCCTTTTCAGGGCAGGGCAACATGGCAGGGTCAGGCAGGAGAGCGGTGCTGGTTGGCCCCAAGCAAAGGGACCCACCCAAACTTGCTTTTTGACCAACTGAAGAAGCTGCCTGGATTTTCCGGGCTCATGTAAGCCCCAGATCCGTTTGGGTGCATCGCAACCTTTGGGTCTTGGCGGTTTCAGCTTGAGCAGAACGGGCTCCAAGTCAAGGTTGTTGCAAAACCGAAAAGTATTCCCTTGACTCCCCCCTTGGCAGAGGTTCATGAAACGGATATCCCAAGAAAGATGGGTCCCCTTGATAAACCCGGCACCGCCCAGCCTTCTTCCCAAGCTCAGAAACAACACCCTTTGAGCTGCAAGCTGCTGCGGGGAGTGCTGGATGCTGTGCGCGCGGGGGCAGAAGGCGAGCCAAACCGTTGTCTGGGGCCCCGCTGACCCCCTCCAAACAGTTCAACTCAAGCCAGGTTTGTTCCACCCGCCGTCTCGCCAGGTTGGGAAAAAGAGGGAACAACCGTGGAGTTCAGAATGGGCAGTTTCAAAACCAACATGAAAACTCACAAAACAGCTATGACAAATTGAATTACTCGAAAATTGGTACTCGGCTTATAGACTCAGCCCAAAACCCACACGCGCACACACGCACACCGTCAAAGAAGGCGAAAATCCACAACCGCGCACGGCCGTCTGTGCGCCGTGGTCCAACTAGGTGTTCGGCCCAGCAAGTCATTAGTAACATGGGCTGTAACCCACAACATGTTTAACTCCACTTAGGGGACTTGTAAGTGGGTTGCCTTGCTGACAACTTAACTTGGCCGACCGCCCAAGTCGATCTTTTCTGACATATCGGTCGAACTGACCTGTCAATATGAAAACCACTGCTTGCTGGTGGGTTGGCAACTTTCGAGCCGGAAAAAAAACAAAGCTGGACGGACCTGGGCATCCTGACTGGTCAAAGCCAGTTTCAGGAGGATATTTCGGTGCCAAAGGGCCACGAACCCGCGAAAGATTCAATCCTTTTGAGCCCCCCCCCCTCTCCCCGTTAATCAAAGTACAAGCTTTGCATGCCTCCGCCAACAGATTGAAAACCACTCGTTTGTTTGTGCTTCGTGGCGCTGGCTGATCATTACTAATCACTTCGGCCAAATGCCATCCGAGGTTCACTTTGAGGGGACGAGCAAAACCGGACATCGCATGCCGCAATACAAGGATAACTTCCATTTGCTTAAGCCCCCTGGAAAAATAAAATATGTCCAGCAGTGATAGATTGCCTTTAAAACCAACAAGGGAAAACAAACAATACCATTAAGCAAATGCAAGATCAAGTCCAAAGGGGTGGCCCCTCAGGGCATCCTACATCTGTCAGAAGGCAACTGGGTAACTCAGCTCTCTATGCGTCACCCAACTCGTGGTATGGCAACAAATGGTTTTGCTCAAACGCATCCAAATGAACAGAGCCAAGGAGTCCCAAAACAAACTTCATGGGGCGAAAAGCTGAAGATGAGCCGAGACAAAGAACCAAAAACCCAAAGCCAGCGAAGCACGGTTGCCACGCTCAAGACACGTACCACAAGCAACGGGCCAGTTCACAGCATGTGGGCAAGTGACTGTTCACAAACCGGAAATACGAATAGGATCTCCAAACATCCCCTTCTGATGACTCTCCTTTTGGGAAATTTGCCGGGGAATTTGCTTCCCAAGTACGGAGCTTTCATAGGTGTTTTCTGCTCGCTCGAGTCGATGAGCTCGAATCGATCGGGTTCCCAAGCAGCGCCTCCGATAAATAGGCGCCAGTACAAGCGCGTGGGGGTCCAAATGGAATAATTATCTGAAAAGTGATGGCCTTTGGCTTCAGACCTCTGGGCTTTTACAGGGTCGGTAGCCCATGTAACTACAAGGTCTTGGGTCCTGACGTTGGGGCTGCGTCTTCAAATGGCTCCATGAATTTGCAGAGTTGAAATCCCCACCATGTCCAAAGGGTCTTTTTGTTGAATTCACGCCCTGGAGCCCAAGGAACGGGGGGAGGTTTCCCGTTTCCTGAGACACAGATGGTCAGCGCAGAAAACGCCCTCGGGGCTGAAACTTGGGGCTCCCAGCTGCGGTGTACACAATCGCGGCACCAAAGGGCAAGCCTTAGCGCGCTGGCCTTGCCCTTCACAACCCTTGGTATGGGCTTGAAAAAACACTTTGGTTTTTGCAGCTCACTTAAAATGAACAGAACCAAGACATGATGAAAACCTAAAAGCAATAGTGATGCCTAATTACTGGGGGTGTGTCAAAGGGAGACCAACCCAAAATGGGCCTGAGGTGTCCTGTTGTCCCAATCAAATACCAAGGGGGTCCACCTGTTGGAGAAAGAACTCGCTATGTGTGTCTTGATTGAGGGTACCCACTTTGGAAACCACCAAATTATAACAAGCCCCCAAACCAGAATTAAGAAATGGATCCGAGTACAGGTCCTTCATCGTGAGCTCGTTTTGCCCTCGAACCGGTGAAATCGCTCGCCCTACAACAGGCAATCCTCAAGGGTCCCTTGGTAGTGGATGTACTTTGATCCCTTCCCTAAATGACATGAGTGTGTCTCTTTTGACCCTAGGTCGGGTAGAGAAACTCAAACCAAAACCGAACCCACCGGGGCCAAACACCTGAGCCGCCCGGCACTCGTTGCGCAGGTAGGCCTCGATGGTCTCGCTCCAGCCCAGCGTCCTTGGCGGAGAGCCCGGTGGTGTCCAGCTTGTGGGCTTCAAAGCCCCAAACCCATCCAAACCGCCAAGTACTGTGGATGGACGAAATCCACTTCGCACCACCGTTCAGAAACCCTGGTTTCGGATGATTCCCCCCACAGATACCAACAAGCAATGGTGTCCCATGCTTTCAAAGTGGTGCAGGATTTCGTCATTCACAGTAGGGACCTGAATTCTCTTCATTGCGTCTGCCCTCTTTCATTGATTTATTTTGTTCAAAACACGTTCTGGAACCCGAGGAACGGGTCAACAAAGGGAGATGATCAAAGGAGAAAGGTCCTTTTGCAGTCTAGGTCCAACGGAATGGCCGAAACGGTCAGTGCATCACGGCCTGGTGAGGCCTTAAGGCCTTAAGGGCTGCTTTCCGAACCGCTTCCCAACATCACCCTTCCGCCTTGCTCCCTGAAAACCTCCAGGCGTTCAGCTCCCCTTCTTTAAGGCCTGGCTTGGCGATGGGGGCCCTGTTGGCGAAGGCTGCTCCGCATTTCTTGACGTTGGGTTTGGGGAGCAAAACAAATCAAATTTTAGCAGTTCAGTGGTTGGAGTTCAACCACTAAACCACAATAAGCAAAAATACGTAAAATGTTTCCCAACAACGACCATGATTTCCTCCGGTGTAAAGGGAAACAAAAAATCCATTGTTGGGATCACTTCTAGGGGCCCCCGTGTTTGAGGAGAAGACGCACATGGAGCCAATAGAATCTACTACACACATATTCCACGGAATTAGACCCATTCAATAGGGAACATCCCAAATGGTTGTCCACCCCCTTCACATTCAATCGAGTCAACCACTTGCAAAAGTCCGGAGTCGTTGGGAGTAGGTGGGAGTACTGTGCAGTTCAGGCTTGGTGACATTTGAGTTGTAAATAGGGGTTTGAACATATAGGCTCTTGGAAATGTGTCGAGATTTTTTTTGGCCTTGTATCAAGCAAGAGGGGGTCCCTTTGGCTTCAGCCGCACGCAAATGGACGCATTGGTGTGCATCAGAAATACATGGGGCTTGTGTCCACCATTTCGAAGGTCCCCGATAAAATATGTTGCCACATTGACATGTTGCTGTAGTTGTATTTTGAAGGTCCCGCCTGAAATCTGCTTCCAAGTGTTGCTGAGTCAGCAGTCCCGGATTTTGGCATTTGTTTTGTTGCGAGTTCATGTGAGCTTTCTCTGGCTTACTAAAACCTGCAAAACATGATGCTGGGGTGCTGCCAGCACAGCAGGCAGCTTCGCCGGCAGGGGCGAGATCCCTGCCTGCACTTCTGAGCACTTGTCAAAATCTCAGAATTTGGGGATCACCAAGGTGGTCCTGCAAGGTGGAGGCGCTTCCGCAATCGGCACAGTCACATAGCCCTGAGCAATTTCTGTAAGCAGAATGAGGCGCGGCAGTTGTCAACCGCGCATCTGGGCCCAGGGCTGCGTAGCACGCTCGTGGTGGTGGGAGGGATATTCCCCACAGACACCACCATTCCCAGGCTTGGATAGTGTACAAGGTGCAAATGATAAACTGGCCGTTCGTCGTTCCAGCGCTGGACCCTGCGGATTCGCAAGCTGAGCTCCAAGGAACATCAAGAGCAAAACCACAGAGAGGAAGCCCATCAAGGGCTCTCACATTCCCCCAATTGGTGCGCTTCTCTAGGTTCCATTTGGACCAATGGGTAAAAAAATCAGAACCCTGGCAAGTGGATGGACTAAAACCCTCGCGGTCCATAGTCTGGTCTAATTTTGACCCGTACCCATTTCTTGAGGACCCTGAAAAAGAATGGGATACCCCCCGGATGCTTTTGTTTCGCCTTCCAAACTTAGACTCGCTTGGAAGCAAACACCTAATGCACAACTGGCCAATTGTGTCCCAACCCTGCATGATGGACTTGCCCTCTCGGTGCTTAGCAACCACGGTAACTTCCTTCTTTGAAGGCAAGCAACCGCCCAAAAAGCGGGTATTGACGGTGCTCTTTCCAGCCTGATGAATCAACCCTTTGAAGTTCATTGCAACTGACGCTTACCTTTTGACACCCTCTGTCGGGAAGACAACGACCCTTCAAAGTGTCGAAGCCCGATTTGGCCCATGTCGAAAACATACGAGAAAACAAGAAACGACAACCACGTGGACTTTGGCGGGTAACTGGCTGAGCTGCACAAGTTCACACTGGAAAATACAAGAAGGGAACAAGGGCAAGCCCGTGTTTGTTTTATTGTTGTTTTTGAAGTTGTGGTTGGTTTAAATGCTTTCTTGAGGGAATTTGCGGGGAGGAGAACACTGTCATGTTGTGGCTGTCCCGAATAGGAAACCCTTCCTCTCATTGCTCCACAGACATGCACCCAGATTCACTGCTCAATATCCACAGCTCAGATCCAAAGTAATTGGGCCAACACTCGGAAACCAAGGCTCAGAAAGTCGGCTTGGCGCAACGGTGGGGTTGTAGCCGCTAGGGCACTTCCCTGGGTGTTAAACAGGGGGGTCGAATTAAAGGGCAAACGAAAGGAACACCTTCACGGGGGGGGGGGGGGTTCGGAAAAGAAAGGGAAGAAAAAAAACATCCCCTTTCGGCGTCCTTCTGGGAAGGCGATAAAAACTGAAACACCCAACTACTAACAGTGCAGCGTAGGGAGAGAAAGAAAAAGACGAAGGACAAAACATCCTCTTTTGGTGTCCTTTTTGGAAAGCAATAAAAACTATAACACCCAAGTACTAACATTGCAGTGTAGGGGGAGAGAAAAACAAACTTTGGTGTCTGTCTTGGGAAAACCAAGAACTGTGGGAGGGAGAACCCAACGCACAGCGCCCCGGCTTTGGCGACTCCAGGGCATTGGAGGTGTCGGAGCGCGTCACCACCTTGGACCGGTCACTACTTGGATCCCAGCGACCGGGCGACATGCCTTTGGTGTGAAACAAGGCTTCCTCGACGGCCTGGTGTTGGCCCCAAGCGCTTCTCCGAGAGCCTTGCTGCAGCTCCAGGCCCTCGAAGAAGACTTGCTTCTGGGAATCCAATAAAAACACCAGGCCCTCGAGGAAACCCAAAACAACACAAGGCCCCCGAGAGTTTGACACAAGGAGCCGGATGGAGCCGGGGTAGTTTGTTGTTTGCAATCACCAGTCAGCTGATATGAATTCTACCAAAAAACACCGGTTCGCTCACCCATGCTGCGATGCTTGCACAGCGACTGATCGGCGGCAACCAAGACTTGAGGTACCTCCTGCACAGCTAACAGAACACTGCCCGGGCTCACTTGCCCAAGTTGGGCTGTTCAAAGCTTTGGGAAAGCGCGGGACCAAATCCCTGTGCAACCCAAGGCAATGATTCAGGATTGCGTGCGAACAGCTCAAAGGCTCGGGCGTGTGAGAGGCCCGGACAATCCTACTGCATGGCTCGCAGGTGTAGGTGAACACCGGTCGGCTCGGCCTTTTCAGGTGGAAATCAAAGAACTGTAAAGAAGGCGCCTGCATCCCGCCTTCTTTCCCACAAAGGACATCCAATGCCAACCCCCCTCCCGAGAACAAGCACAAATGGGGAGTCTCCTGCATTCTTCCGCCTGCCATCACCCCACCAACAGGAACGTGACTTTAAGTTGGCCCCCAAAACCCGGGGCCCACTCGGCACTTACACAGCAACTAGCTTCTGACTCTGTTCCAATACTTCGTCTACCAAGGATCACATTTCCTAGGTTCTGCGGGGAGATTAGAATAAGGGTACCAACTTTTTTCGGTCTTGTCTATTTTAGTAGGGGAACCGAATCTCCCAACCAAAAGAGAAAAGGCGAGAGGTCGGGCACTGCTGGACCTAGTTTCTTCAGAGGAAACCTGGACTGGATCCATCGCCCCAACCCCACGAGGTCGAACCCGAGCCGCCACGATGAGCGGAATGCCGAAGTTGTAGGAGAGCACCACTTCGGCGCCTGCACACGCTGCGAAAAAAATCTTCCAATGGAAAACAGAAGGGCCTAAACGTTAAATGATTGAATGGGGTTGTGGGGTGCTTGCAAGTCACAGTTAGTCATGATTGCAGGAGATAACGATTAGTATCTGGCCGCTTGCATTCTGAGTTTTAATCGTCGAGGATGCAAATTTGGAGAGGACATGGGGATTTATGTCCACCAACCACTTTGGAGGTGGTTCCCTATTGAATGGCCAAGTAGGATCTGCGCCCATGTGGCTTGCCCCCAAAATGGGCATCTCTACGCGTGTCTTCCGCGACAGATGTCCCCTCAGAAATGGAACTCCAGATGTCGTTGTAGGTTCGGGGAAACCCCGTGCCCAAGTGTTGCAAGATGTTGCAAGGCAACATCTTCAAACTCGCATCGCCAAATCGCCACCAACTGGGTCCTCCAGTAGAGAGGTTAGAATAAGGGTACCCTGGGTACCCTTTTCTTCTGCAGTCTATTTTAGTAGGGGAACCGAATCTCCCAACCAAAAAAGGGGGCAAAAGGGCACCCTTTCGCTGAGGGACCTAGCCAAAGTTTCCTCAACAATCTCACATAGTGGAACCTCAAGCGCGCTTTGGCTTCCTTTAGCTTTAAAGCAACCGCAAGAGGGGTGTAAACCCTCAAAAAAGACACGCCCATTTCGCTGTGATGGAAGTGGATTTCGGGAGATAGCAAGTGAACCCTTTACGATTGGTTGGGTTCATTGGAAACGTGTGGAGTCCCTACTGTTGATGCAAACCCATATTCAACTCAAACCTGCGGGACATTTAGCGGCACTCCTTTGGATATGGTGTTGTAAGGGTTTCACCAAAGTCCATAATCATAAAGCTACGACACAATCCCTAGCGGCACGCTCCCTCACTGCCCAGGAGTCGGTTTTTTTCGAGCTGTCCAAGCTTCGCCCACTAGGAATTGGCCAACTCGGCGCTTGCCCCGAAGGTCCCCTTTTTGGTTGGTCCGAAGGGAACCGAAGAAAAACCACCAATTGTGAAGTGGGGTTCCCCTACTTTGAGACGAACACATTTCGTCACAAGGAGAAACCCATGTCCAAACAGATGCTCTACCTTTGGGGGTTGATCAAGGCTCGGAGCAATACCTGGTCATGTCCATTTCTGTTTTGATTATTCCCAAAGATATTGTCCACTGGGAGCTCATCCTGAACGGCTTGGACCACTCCAGAGCTGGGCCGTTTGCCAGAAAGGGGCGGGGGGGCAAACCGTGACAGCCAGGATGCTGGAAGTACTTGGGCGTTCGCCAAGCAAGTTGTTCGTAAGGTTGCAACCCATATGGACAAATGGAGTCAAGCCTGAACATCAGCGGGCTTGAAAGCAGGTGGCGCTAGGTCGCGAGCCACATACTAATTTGGCCTGAACGTCCACCGTGCGCCGACCAGCTCGAAAAGCCACGTGGGAATCAAATTAAATTGAATCTGCGCTGTCTGAACTTAGGACATGTGCATGTGGGGGGGGGGGGTTGTCACAAAGGGAGTCCTTTTTGAGTCTTGCATAAACTTTCGTGCCGTGCTATCGCGGGTCTGTAAAAGAGGGCACGCCAGCCACCAGAGGGGATCTTCCGGATTCCGAAGTTGACAGTCAGGAAGTTCAACGAGAGATCCTTGTACTGGCGGAAGCGGAGCGAGGAGTTGATTTTATGCGTGCAAAAGGGGTGGTCAAAGTCATATTGATGGGTTGAATTCCTCGGACGTGCGTGGATGGGCTTTGAAGTGTCCAAAAGCGCAAGACCTTATTTAGTTGCAGACCCCTCACGAAAGATCATCGAATCACCAGACACATGCCAACAGTCGGCATACTCCCCAGGTGCCCTCAGACCCTCCTTTCCCCCTTTGATGGGAAGGCCACATGGGCCTTCCGACGGGCCATCGATCCCATTCGATCCCATCCAATCCCAGACAAGCAAAGAAAGCCAGAACAAAGTGTCCACCGACTGCCAAAGGCTCGATCCTTTACCGACCGCAGGAATCCTACGAACTCCCACTGAGTGTGTGACAGGAATCCGGAAGGCCCTGTCCAAAAGGATGTCTTTGCGTCTGACGAAGGGAACCTTCCAACATAGGTGTCGGCAACTTTTGGTGGAGTGGTCTCGCCGCCGAAACTCTTCCTATCCGCCTATCCATCCCTGCAAGAAGTTCTCACTTCCACGCTTGGAGGGGCCAACTGAAGAGTCTTAGCCCCCCAAGCTGACCCCGAACCGGGCAGGGCCCTACGCATCACCCCAGGGCCCTGTGCCACTGAGACCCCCTGAGCGCCAGAGGTCCAGGTCACGCCTTCCGACTTGGCCTCGCTCTTGGCCTGGCAGGGCGGAAACCAAGGCTTTGCAGGGTCCGCTTCAGGACACTCCCACCTGTGGCTCTGGAAAATGGCCGCCCCCCTTTTCTTCTGCAAGACGCATTTTGTGTGATTTCGTGGTGGTGTCCTATTGACTCCCTGAAAGGAAACCACAAGCAATGTTTTATAGGGGTCAGTCCCCCTTCCCTCATTCCCTGCTGAGAACCAAAAAGTTGAACACCTTCCAACAGTATCCTCGCCTTCCACAACCGGCGTCTACGGGAAATGCGGGCTGAACAGCTCCCTCTCATGAGTCTGCAGCGGAAAAACGACTTCGCGCATCTTGGAACGACGTGATTCCGATTCCAGCAGTGTCCTTTCCCCGATTTTGGGCACCCGCCCTGTGATTCCCTGACAGGGAACTTGGATGACTAGCTCAGTAGTTCAAAACCCTGGCCGCAGGGGCTACCCTACACACAACCCGCTTAAGAAGCTGATGGGGGTCGTTAAGCCCTCGCATTGGTCATCCAAACTCCGAAACACCAAACACCGTGTTCATCACATTCTTTGATACCCAGCGTTCATCACATTTTGCGAAGCCCTACATACACGTTTCAACCACTCGCAAAGGTCATCCAAGAACTCACGGCGCTCACCGGGTGGTCGGTGCTCAACTCCCAATCCAACCCAATTTGTCCACGACCGTGTTTTGACCATGTCAACCCCGCTTTGGGGTCTCATCCAGGGGTCCCCTTCAACCTTTCCTTGGCGCCCAATGCGAACAATAGGCCCCACGCGTCCGTCTGTTTCCCGCAACAACCACAAGGTCCTTGTCCTGGTCACTGGTTTCCCCTTTTCGGGGCCCCGCCCTCGGTCAAAAGGCAACTTCAAGAGTGCTATTCTGGGCAGCTTGGCATCTCCTTGGCTCTCTTCCAAAAGTTTGTTGCTGTCCCCACCCTAAAGACCAGCTCATAGAGAAATCAATCGCCTTTTGGGACACCCTTGTTGGGAGTCCTTATGTTAACAGGGCAGCAAGCAGATAAGCAATGTAAGTCGACACTCCGATACCACCAAAGAAGAGGGCTCTGCCTCGAGCAGCTTGGAGTCGCAACCCAGCGCGATGCCTTGCTTCTTGCTTCCGTGATGGTCGTTGCCACATCCTCTTGGACTGGCTCCACGTACGCGTCTAGGCCTGACGCCACAGGGCCTCTGGTACTGTTCAAGGCGGACAGGTGGGGGCGCAGAGTGCTCGACTTTGCTTCGGGTGGTCCTAATCAGCTCAAGCAGCAGCCGGCGCCGGGCCTGAGCATCCTGGCATGGGACTGCAGTGCACCCGTCCCACTGCCAAGATGTGGCCATACGCCGCTTCTCTTGGAAGGTGAAGTCCCAAGCACGCTAGCCTTGTCGTCCCCTCGCCTCAAAATTCAACGCAGTTCTCCCGTTCCCTCGAATGGATGCAGAGGAGTTAATCGGGAAAACTGGACTTTGACCCCCAAATGCCAAATCCCCTTGTTTGACCAGGTCCTCCAGTAGAGAGGTTGGAATAAGGGTATCCTTTTTTCTGTAGTCTATTTTAGGGGAACCCTCCCAACCAAACAAAAAGTGAGAAAGGGCACCCTTTCGCTGGGGGACCCAGCCGAGGCCCCCACCAACAAGAAACGAAAGGGGCCCCCAGAAACCGCAGCCCAGCAGTCCCCCAAGGCCTGGCTCTCTGCCTCAGTGTCCGGTGCCTCTGGTGCCTGGCAGGTCGCATGGACCTCTAGGACTTCAAAAAAATGGACATGATTGTGCTGTCCGTACTGTCCTATGGAAAGTCGTAGAGCTCCAGATTGCTTCTGTGCACACCATTTCATTGATAACTGGGGGGTGTCTCTCTTTGAGGGTACCTATCATAGCTCAATTTGGTGCTGAGGTACCCCCACAACCCCATGCTACGTAAGCCACTTACAGCACATTTGTTGGGCTCGCTGGCATGCAGAAAAGGGAACGGTGGATACCAAACCTGCCCACACAATGTGATTGTACATAGGTGTGTCTATTTAACCCTTTTCACCTTGCTTTGAGAGCCAAAGGGAAAGCCACCATTTTGGGAAATGGTCCTCCTCCCCTTTGACACAAACCCGCACACCCCGAGTTCATGATGGACGAAGGAAATCCCGCTCACAGAGACTCTTTCCTTGATTCCAATTCCAGTTTTGCATCTCTCAACCAGCTGGGACTTCGGAAATCAGCTTTGGCGAAGAATGAAGGGATACGAACGGAGATGAGGTAACCAGAGCTTCATTCACCCACCCACCGCGCTGGTAAGGCCGTACCCCGAAATGTGTGCATAACACCCTTTTAGCCCTTCAAGACGAGCTCTTCCAAAAGCCCTCAGAAACAGTACGACCTTTTGCAACTCAATTCTGGAACCTTGAAGCAGAAGTTTCAGACGCATGCATTTGGTGTGTCTGCCTCATGGGGAACCCATTTTCTCCAATACACTGTGGGTGTGTTTTGTGGACCCCTCCTGAGATGTGGTGTTTCGGAGAGGTTAACCAACCGTCACCTGTTTAGATATCAAAGAGAGGCCCAGGTGTAGAAACCCTCGATTACGAGTCGATTTGTTTTCTCGCCATGCCGGGTTTGGCAATGACGATGGAGCTTGCCCTCAATTTACCAACCATTGCCGAAACTGCAAATGTTGGCCGTAGCTCGCATGACCTCCATACCTCTGATGATATATCGGTGTGTTTCAACATGGAGGAACCCCCCCCCCCCCACACAGGAGCTTAACAAACAGAGGGGGTCAAAAGTTCTCAAAATTCTGGAAACCCCCCTTTTCGTTGGTCAAAGGGAAGCTAAATGGACACCGACTTACTTTGGATGCACGAAATCTTGCACCATCATCACCATCTAAGAAACCCTGGAATGATGATGCTCTTGTAAATTCAACAAACTATGATTTCAACCATGGCTTCAAAGTGGTGCGGTTCCGGATTTCGTCGATCCACAGGGAACCGCTTCCGAGTTGCCCTCCTTCCCCTTCCCCGTCCGAGGGGCCTCGTACTCCGCCAGCTCCTCGGAGACCTGCTCCCGGAGCCGGTCCTCGCTGACGCGGCGGAAACGCCCCAATGAAAAGCCGCGGTAGTCCTAGTGGGTGTCAAATGGGGATAAGAACACAAACCAGGGGGTTCAGGGTTCCAGTTGTTGTTTTGAGGGGCACCAAAAGGAAAACCACCTTTTGTGGAGTCAGCTATTGAAAAAGACATGGGTGCCAGTCGGAACCCGGAGCTCATGGCATTTTGACACTCGAAGACTCGACGAGATTGATAACGCTCTGTTCATAAGTGGCCTTTTGGACAAAATAGATGGGTTTCCCTGCCAAATGGAACAAAACCCATCTAAACCAGTGGGACACATCCATTCTTAACCAGGCTCATCACCTAAAAAGGACACCTATGTGCACCGGTTTTTCTCCGCCTGCACTTCGCTGTGTGTGTGTGTGTGTTTTTTGAGGTGGTCCGACGTCCCCTTCTTCTTTCCTACTGGACACGCACCCATCATCACCCCACCAAAAGAAAGCTCATTTTTTAACTGGCAACCAAAAGGCGATGATAAAGCCAAAAGGCGAAATCCCTGTACAGGGTCACCATTCGCTTTACGGTTCAAGCATGACTCAATCAACAGAGGATTGTGCCAAGCGCCAAAACCTCCACGCTGCTTCTTCCCGCGTCTAAGACCCGTCCAAAAACCAGTTTGGAGTTGCTGGGCAGCGGAGTGTGGCGATCTTCCTCTTGGAAATTTCCTGATTTAATGGATCCTTCCGCCGCCATTTGTTCAGCCCCTCGTTCCACGCTGTTGAGCGATTTTGGTTCGCGCAGGAGGGTAGGGCCGTTGAAGAGGCATGAACAACCCGGGGTTGCTCGCCAACGGTCTCCTCAGTGGAGTCCTTCTCATGGTGAAATATGAGATTTCCTTCAAGGGTTCCAACAAGGCTCGTTCATTGTGTTTTAGCAACACCAGGGCATCCCGGTTTTCTAAGCAGCACCTTGGATTCCACCAAACCGATCAATATACCCGTCTCTTTTAGGGCAAATTTGCATTCCAGCGAGCCCCCTTTCGTGTAAACCCCCTCCCCACCCGGTCCGACAGGATGTCCGAGAGGGCACTCTTGAAAGACTAGCAACCAATTAACCAATGACTGATGCTTCAGGGCCTCGATTTCAAAACAGTCTTCCAAAAGAACCCGCAAGCTTTGGAAAAGGATGCCTGCAACGGCCGCGCGGTTCATACAGACTTTGACTCGATGGGAATGGGGAGTTTAAGCTAGCAAACAAAGTTTAACAAAGTAGCTCTTTTGGGGCAAGCGGTGCCATTCTGCAAGAGGAAACGTACAATTTGATGCTTCCCCCTACGTCACTCCTGAAAGAAGCTCGCTCAACTTGGCCAAAAACATTGCTAAAAACAGGAACAAGGTCAAATATATAAGAAGCCCGGCACTGGTAATTCAAGCCCCAACCCTATTTGAAGAAACCCCCGGTGAATTTCTTGTAGCTCGCTTATATGCTGCTCACTCCAGGGGCCAAAACAAGTTTAGGCTTGTTGGGCTTTTCTTTTCAATAATCAAATACCTCAGGACATAAAATCTACACCGTCCTCTCGTCCTCCAACATGGCTAAGGGTCCCTTCAACCAGGCAAGCTCCAGGTACTCAGCGGGGGGAAGGCTTCCGTCTGCCCAGTCTCCTGCTCGCCCAACGGGAGCTGCTGCATCCTCAGGTGGCAAACCGGTCTAACTTGGGTAAGTTGGATGGTATGAGGAAACCACCAGGAAAGTCGTTGCCATTTTTGGTGGGTCTTCTAAGTTTGATACACCCAGTTGGTTTGGTTTGGATCGCCCTCCGGGCGTTTGGGGTTCAACTCTTGAAACCAATTCACATCCCTGTCAAACAATGCAGCTCCAGGTGTCCAGTGGAAATCGAAGAGTTCCTGGTGTCTCCTTCCCGAGTTTGGATTGGCCCAGTCGATTGCGACCACAAGGGTCTTGCCAAAAAGTTCAGTCCAGGAACTCAGGAAGTGAGACGGATGATTCTTCGGTCAAGTGGAAAGGCGCCAATCCCTGACGTGTTTTGTGTCCGTTTTAAGAGCACCGTGGTGTGACAAATGAGAATAAACCTCCCAGCAAGATGCGCTCGACTCCCGAGGAACATATCCCGAACATATGGTAGAAGATGCCCAGAAGTTTTGGCGCCGGGATTGTTCCCGGGGGGTTGAGTAATGGCTTCCTCCAAATTTGGCCTTCCTTTTCCCACTATCTTGAAAGGATGGCTTTCCCTCTGAAGAAAACTATGCTTTCTAATTTTTCCCTTGGCGGGCCTTCGCCCATTCTGAAGTTAAGCGAAGGCCAAATGAGCCGTCCAAACACCAAGCGTCGCTTGGGGCAGGTAGGGCTGATCTGACAATATGGTTTGTAAAGATTCTGAAAAATCATGATCATGGCCCACACAAGGGATTTTGACCGTACGAGTAGCACCTGTAACAGGCTCATGTGTCGGGGGTTCAACTTCCTTTGATCAATGTTCCCTCCTTTTCATGACGTAAGCGGGGAATGACACCTCAAATGGACCCCTATTTGCACACAAACAGACGAGGTCCCAAACTCGAACGCCACACGAGCAGCTGACAACAGGATTGCTCCAAGCCTCCAACAAATGAACAAACCCTCCAGGCTAGAAAGCTAGTTTTATTTCCTTTGGTTTCCAGTTTCGCCAGGGAACGCATTTGTACCCTTGTGTTCTAATTGGAACTTTGGGGCTATTATTCGCCAACGACATGGGGGGCGGCCGTCTTGGGGAAGCTACTATTTGACATGAGACATTGTTTGATTCCTCTTGGGGGCGGAGTCGAATTGTGAGATAAACTCGAGCGTCCACACATCTTATGGTCCACCAAGGAAATGACCCCACATGGGCCGTCTGCTGTTCGTGGTACTCGTTTTTGGCCGGTGTTAAAGGGAAACCAAAAGGAAAACCGTGGTGTCTCTAGGGTCTTGGGTTTCCAGAGTGCAAGCCGGGACGAAACACAAAACACCTACCTAGACATCCTGCGGAGACCTGACCTGCAGCCAAAAATACGAGTACAAAAGTTGTTTTGGTGAATAGGGTGAACCCCGACGACCAACGCCCAAAAAGTTCAAATTTTAGTAGGGGGGGGTGTTGCAAGTAAAACCTAAATACAAAGCTGCACAACCATGTTGACAGAACCAAACGCCGGTGGGTTTTGGGCGATGCTCAGTTGCTTAAGTATCTCTATTCAGGTTTCCCGTTGAAGAGGTCCAAGGTCTGGACAGCTCGACCAAGGTGAATAGCTGATTGTGTTCTGCAAGGACTCGTTGATTGTGGGGTGCTTCGACCCATGTCAGACTCGAGTTCTGGACTTAAAGCTCGGCGGATTTCCTTTTCCCCTGCAACATGCATCGCAGTCACTGCACCGGCCGATCATAGAGGCCTGTTGGGCTGCAAATGGAAACCTGGCTTGGGCAAAGCCCCCGCCGGGAACCAACTCCTTTCGCGACCTGGCTGCAAAGGCCCTCAGGAAATCGGCTCGAATGGAGGAGATGCACTGGTTGGCGTGCTAGCGAGGGTTGTCCTCTCTCAGTTCAAATGGTCCACATGCTTGGGCTCAAGGTTGCTAGCTAGAAATTGCGGACCAATCCAAGCTTCTACCACAAGACGCTCTTTGAGCAATTTGGCTATGGGCTATATAGTCTGGAGCCTGCTATTATAGAGGTACACCCCTTAGGGTTGACGAGGTTCCAAAACGGAATCCAGTAGTACTTGAACCTGATGGTGCATCATTTCTCTGGGCACATTGCATTGATTTACCCATGAGGCCATGGGCTCTGTAAGGGTTGCAATTTTGCTGGCCAAACTGGTCGGTGTTAAAATGGTCTACCCAGAAGCATGTAAAGAATGAAAAAGGCAGCGGAGGCACCCATCTATGCTTGGGATTATCCCTCACTTATCTTCATCTACCCAAATCGGTTTCGACTGTGGCTCATTGATGTTTGGACTAAGGACTTAAACGGACAACCCTAGCACGCATCGCATATCTTCTGGATGGGCATTCTCAGCAGCGACGCTGCTCTCCGCATGACACCCTGCGGGTATCTCTTGCGGCTGTCATCGGCATCCTGCAGGGGGTGCGAAAGTGATATGGAATATGTGGGTGGACCCCCCAAAATGGTTTCGGTTGTACTTTTGGTTTCTTTTAAAAGCCCGCCAAACAAGGGGTACCCGGAAAGAAAAAAAAAAGCACACGCTCATGTGCTGCTATGAGTCAACCTTGCGGGCTCCCCCCCCCCCTCTCAGCCCCCTTTTCCCCGTTGCCCCAAATACCCAACAAGTCCTCATTCAGGCCCGGGAACTAGGCAAAGAGAAGCTGAGGTGAAATCTGACTCTCTTTGCCGAGTCGTTGAGTCTTTGGCCCTGGCCCTACCTGAACTTTGATCGCCCTCCCAGAATCCACGCCAGCACTTTGGAAGGAATCAAGGCTGCCACTTTCGTCAGAGACCCCAAGTACCCACCACTTCATGGCTCGTTTTCTTAATAACAAACGGTCCTCAACAAACAACCCTGGTCCAACCACGTTTCTTCATTGTTTTGAGCTGAGGTACCCGGGTGCCCCAAACTTCCCCCTTAAACATCCCCATAGAAAGGAGGCTGACTTTTCAAACTGGCCGAATGGTGATACTCGAAACAGACCAAAAGGACATTTAGTGGGACATATCACCTTTTTGGTGGTTTTCCACAACGGTCATCCCATTTAAAGGACCTTTTGATCAACCCCCACGTAATGATAGCCCACATTGACAAGCGCCTGGTTGATTAAGAAGGGGTCCTTTTGGTGGGTCCTTCACTTGGGTGATTTTATAGTAGGATGGGTTGAGTTTGTCCGGGGTTCCAATGTTGGAGAATGCCCAACTTGAGCTTCCTGCAAGCAGCGCTCCACCTCTGAGTGATTCTTCTGGGCTGCACACTGCAGCGGCGTGCGTTTACCGCTGCCGTCGGTGTTGGCGTTCGCCGCCAGCAGGCCACGCACAACTTCCAGGTGGCCCTTCCTAGCCGTGCGGAAGCGGGGGGACGGTGTCTTAGGGCTGTTTTTTCTTTTGAAACGAAAACCCTACACAAAGACATGGCGGCAAAGCATTCCCTCTGTTGGCAGGACAAGCCGCCAAACAAATGGGCGGGGAAGAGGGACGCCCTGGCTGGATGCTCAAGGGAAGCCTACCAAAGAAAGAGCAAAACGGATGTCACTGAGCAGCTGGGTTTCTTGGCAGCAAGATACAAAGGAGTCCGGCCGTCCTTGTCCTTTCTATTCATTTCCGCCCCGGTATCGAGCAAGCAGCGCACAAGCCCCAAGCGCCCATTCTGAGCAGCAAGATGCATCGGAGTGGCACTGTTCTTGTTGCTAGCATCCTTGACAGCGCCTGCGTCTAATAAGCAGCTCGCAACTTCCAAATGGCCTTGCCTTGCAGCAAGATGCAAAGGAGTCCGGCCATGTTTGTCCGTCTTCTCCTTGTCAGCACTGGATTCCAGCAAGCAAGATACAACTTCCAGGTGCCCACTGTGGGTGGCAAAATGCAGCGGCGTGAAGCCTTTCTTGTAGGTCTTGTCTTTGTCATCGCCCGCTTCCAGCAAGCACCTCACCACCTCCAAGTGGCCCTTCTTTGCGGCCACGTGCCTCAAAGGTTCTTTGATCCCTTGTATTAAATATTTCAGGATGCGTCAGAAATCCCCCCAAACGCTACTAACCAACTCCGAGATGCAGCGCTGTCGCGCCCTGACCATTTTCCTTGCACGATAGCAAGCAGCGCAGAACTTCGATCCGCCCGAATCTGGCCGCGAGGTACAAAGGAGTCCGGCCATCCTTGTCCTCCAGGGTCGAACTGTTGATATCATGCTAGTTTTAAGCATCAAATTGGGCATCGACCATGCTGCACCTGTAGATGGACAACTATGCTGAGCCCTTCTTGTTTTAGAAAATTTAGAGTCCCCCAAGACCCTCTCAAACTCACACCCCCCCCCTAGTGAGGAGGAAAAGGAGCGTCCTCATACTTTGTTGAACTCTCCCCAACAGTATAATCACTTCTAGAGTGGATGGGCCAAAAACCCGCCACAGCCAAACTGTTCGAGCGCCAAATGGCTCCTTCCCAAAACAGCTGAAAGTCCGCAACGGACCTCAGGACTTGAGTGCGACCGGCTGGGTCCTGCTGATCGCTCTTGGCGCCGGCCTCCAGCAGGCACCTCACCACCTCCGCCTGGCCGCTCTGTGCCGCGAGGTGCAGCGAGGTGAAGCCGCTCTCGTTGCCTCCAGTGGGGAGCTGTGGGGGCTGTGGGGGGCTGTGGGCTGTGGGGGGCTGCGGACCCCCAAGTGAAGGACACCCCCCCCAAAAAAAAACAACAAAAAATGGCCGCCCCCAAAAGAACTGGGAAAGTGTAATGATGGGAAAGCGGCGGGAAAATGCGGAGTGGTGGAAAACATACCCCGTGAGAAAATGAGGTGGACAAGGTTAACGGGGGAAATGGAGAAGAAGGGGAGACCGGGGAAATTGGGCGGAAAGGCGCGAGCAAAACTGAACAAGGGGAAATTAGTGGAAACGCGAGAAACATTGAACAAGGGGAAGCATGAGAAACGAAGGAAGTTGCCAAGGCAAGTAAACAAAGGAAAACAAAGAAAAACCGGGAATGTGTTTGGCGCTAAACCCGCAAAAAGGCACCCCAGGTGCCCCATGACTTAAAGGGACCAATTTCTGAGAGTTGACCAGCTTTTGTAAACCGAAACACAAAGGCGAAAAAGGGTGCCACCGAACTGCTGCAGCACAAGGAAAGATGGAAAAGCTCTATGGGTTGATTCCCCCTTCTTTTCAACCATCGTTCTTTTCAAAACCAGCCGCTTTACCTGGGTTTCTGGAGGTTTTCAAGAAAGAAGGATCCCTGGAAAGAATGGGGAAGATACCCCCTAGAAAAGCAGGGGGCCGAACTGGTCTGCGTCTGGGTTGCCCTTGTCCTTGTCAGCGCCAGATTCCAGCAACGCAACCAGGACTTCCAGGTTCCCCTTCTTCGCGGCGATTTGTAGTGGAGTCTGGCCGTCCTTGTCCGCCTTGTCATTGTCACCTTGGGGCCCTAGGTCTGCGTAGGATGACAGGGTTTTGGTCTTTTGACATGGTTGCATGCAACTTTGCGTGGCTCCGATACCTAAAAAACTGTGCACATTAAGGGCCCGGATAAGTAGAACTGACTTGTGGGCTACTTTAAACCAAATTAAGACGAAATCTTGCTACTTCTTCAGTCCCTCATATTGCCCTAGCCACAGAAAAGCATCACCTTCTCTGTCGGCTTTTTGGAGAGAGCCACAAAAGGGATGTGACTTGGGTTTCCAGGTGTGGTTTTTTGAAGTGTAGATGCTTGCTTCCAAAACCCATACGTCAAACTGCCCTTGGCCTGAAAGGAAACTTCGCCGGATAAAAAGCTCAAAAGATAGCAGGCACCCTTCAAAAAGGACACATTCCCCTGTTTGCAAAGACTAGCAACACTTAAACACTTGGCTTGACGATATTTCGCTATAAGAGAGCTTCACTAAAGCTTATAGGTGCTCGTTCTGGCTGTTCGGTGAAACCTTGTCTTGACATTTTTGATTGCGCGCATGGGTTGGCTTCTGGACTTGTCGACATTGGCTCCACCTGCCAACCGCAAAGGACTACGTTCACTTCGCAAAAACCGCGTCAACTCAAGTTGGCCATCTGTTCGGCGCGAATTTCTCTTCGGCACACGAAATTACTCATCCAGGGGGCCTTGGGCATCCAGCAAGCAGCGCACCACCGGCAGATGGCCCTTCCTCGCCGCCAGGTGCAAAGGCGTCTGGCCCTCCTGGTCTGGGGTTCAGATTCGGGATCCTCCCAAATAGTGGCTCCTTTTGGGTCTCCCCGTAAAACCAAGTGGCTCTTCTTTGGGTCTCCCCCCGAGTGGCTCTTTGGGTCTGTC
This sequence comes from Effrenium voratum, assembly GCA_963377175.1. Taxonomy (NCBI): domain Eukaryota; class Dinophyceae; order Suessiales; family Symbiodiniaceae; genus Effrenium; species Effrenium voratum. The sequence continues at coordinate 315,316 of CAUJNA010003567.1, forward strand.
CTGGAAAACCCAACCCGACAAAACAAAACAAAAAACCTACTTAAAAGTTCCACCAAGTATCTTTTGGGCTCGGTACGGTAACTAACCCACTAGAGCTTCCTCCCACTTCCGAAAGCTTAATTGGATACGAGGCTTGCCACCGGACCTCTCCACTCTCTCAAGGCCGAAGCTCGGAAAAACCAACGGCTCGTGACTCAGAGGGTCCAAGTGCGTCACCGTTGGTGTGGTGAAACGGCGTTGGTTAGGGATGCTCTTGTTCCCTGCACTTGCCTTCAGGAACATGACCCTATGCCATTTATGCTGATTCACATTGGAAATAGGAAACCATCATAGAGAAAACTCCTTTTGGGGCTGTCTATTGCCCCTATATATATATATGTATATGTGTGTATCCCCGAGCAGTTAGAAGTTAAAGACCAACCAAATAGCATTCAAAGGCAAAATGGGGCGGGGGTTCGTGTCCTCTATCTATGTTTAACTGCACCGACGGTCACAGACACGCCGGGGTTCCTCATAGTGTTTGTCGCCATGGAAAACACATGACACAGAGGACCCCATCATCCATATACCCAGAACCCGCATAACCCCATACACCCAGATTTCGCAGAAGCCCCATAAACCCCTGCAGCCCCATATGGCTGCACCACCCGTTTTAGTCTTTCTTTAGTGGTTGGTTTGGGATGTTTACTTGGGGTACGATTTGGATTTTGACCCATGGCCATATATCCAGGGTTTTTTGAACGAGCCAAGGGGAAAAGAATCGCCGGCCGCCTGGTCCGCCCTTTCCATGTCCGCGCCAGCCACCAGCAGGCAGCGCACCACGTCTTCCCGGCCCTTCTTGGCGGCCACGTGCAAAGGCGTGCGCCCTTCCTTGCGCATTCGGTCTTAAACAAACTAAACGTTTTAGGTCATGAATCCCACGAACCCGGCGATTTCTGAAGCCCTGATTGTCTTGTTTTAGCTCGCAGTTTGCTTTCGTCAGGCAAGAGGAAACGGACCCCCCCCTTCAAACAAAACCAATCCAAATTGCAACTTACGCCCAAGCAAAAATAATTGTCAAGCAATTTCCAAGTTGCAGCAAGCCGCTTTCAAGGGGGTCAACTTCATATGTCAAGCAAAAACCTGTCCCCGGACGGAATCCTCTTTGGACCTGGCGCAAGAACCGCCGCTTGAATTCGAGCTCAAGAGCTGAGCCCTGACAGCACAGAGGCCCATCGAAGCGAAGCCTGGGAGTCCCCCCCTGGGGAGGTCTTTGAAGTCAGGCCCTTTTCTGCATCACAGACTCGTGGGTTCCGTTTCACACAGCCCCTGAATTGGTGCAGCTTGAGCGTCGTTGTCCGCCTTGTCCTTGTCTGCGCCAGCATCCAGAAAGCAGCGAATCACCTCCGAGTGCCCGTGCAGGGCAGCCGAGTGCAGAGGGCACACGCCTTCCTCACGCGTTCGGTGAATTAGGTGCTAAGGGCCTGGAGAAAAAGAAAAAACAACTTGTTGGTTGCCTTTAAAGAACATCACGCATTCTAAACGGAGTGCTCCCCCCCCTGAGGTTAACATGGAACCCGCAAAACGGTGTTTTTGGAGGTGCTTGCTTTTGGTAAACTCTTTTTCCGCACCATGTAAAACAAAAGTAGGGGAGAAGCAGAACGCTGATCCATCCCCATTCAGCTCTGAGCTACTCCATGAAAAGCAAAACTTCAGCCCGCCAGCATCTTGGAGCACATTTCACCCAAGGAAAGGGATTTGGTTTTTCCATCGCGCGGGGTCCTTGTCACCCTGCTCCGGGTTGGCGCCAGCTTCCAGCAAGCCTCACTCAACCGGCATGCGAACTCCGCTTTTTGCAGCCCCCCTTCCCAAAACAACGGCACAACATGGGGCCGGGCAAAACAAACAAACACGAAGATCTGACCTCACCAAGAACCTCCCCACCCCTGAGTGGACGTCATGATGGGGGGCGCTTCAGCAAGGCGCCCTAAACATTGAATAGGAGAAGGGGCACGAAACAACCTTAATCACAAAAATGACCTTTGTGTATAGTAGGGACAGTATGCAGCGCAGAAAAAGGGCCCGTTATACGTTCTATACTTGTGGGCCGGGACTTCTCCCTATACGCTACATCGGAAACAGCGTCTTCATTGTTCCTAAGCAACCAGGCTACAAACTGCGGTCACATATGACAAGGGCAAGGAAAACAAGCAACAAGGGTTTCCAGCGGAGAAAAAAACAAGAGCACGAAAATGGTTTCAGCTTCCTCTCCGCCTCCAATGCCAGATGGCCAAACCAAGACCCCCTCCAGAAAGATATTTTTGCTGATTACAAGGGCTGGCCCACGTCTGGGCTACTCCCAAAAAGTGTTTATTCTGGTCATTTTGGATAAGACTCCAGGGATTGACTCCGCACTCGTTGACATCGCTCTTTCCAAGGTGTTACCCCAGGTGGTTTGGTGGCTCTCTGGTAAGGACCCGTGAAAAGAATAGCAAAGCTCCTCACTTCCGGAGATCGGCCAAACAAAAGTGCGAGGCCTTTGTTTAGCCCTAAAGTGGTCTTCCTACAACGTATCAAGTCATCCAGGGAATTCCAGGGACTGAGGCCCGAAAAAGTGTTTAAGTCTGGCAACGCACAAAAATCGCCGCCAGGCAGCAGCGGACAACCGGCAGGTGGTTGCGGGCAGCAGCCGCCTGCAGTGCAGAGCAGCCCTGGACGTGGTCCAGCATGTTGGGGTCGAGGGGGTCCTCCGAATCTCGCAGGGTGTGTGTTGATACCCACCCTGGCAAATATTGAAAACCTGTTTCTTTGATGAGCTTTGCGGTTGGCAACCACGAGGGTATGTTTACATGTCCCCCTTTGGTCGAGGAGTCGCGATGGGCAAGTCTTGCTGCATTCACCAGGGCAGAAACAAGCAGGGGGGCATACCTCCTCGGTTTTGGTTTCTGTTTTTCAAAGCTTGGAATAGTCATCTATGTGTGCTCTGCCACAATAACTCACACATGCGGCTACCCATTCAAATGCTGCATACATTGACACCTTGTATCTATGTTGTTTTATCTGCGTGTTTGCGTGTGTCTGTCTGTCGGTCTGTCTCTGTCTCTGTCTGTCTCCCTGTCTGTCTGCCTGCCTGCCTGCCTGTCTGCCTGCCTGCCTGCCTTCCTGTCGGTCGGTTGGTCGGTCCGTCGGTCCGTCTGCGCGTCTGTCTGTGTGTCTGCGTGTCTGCGTGTCTGCGTGTCTGTGTGTCTGTGTGTCTGTGTGTCTGTGTGTCTGTGTGTCTGTGTGTCTGTGTGTCTGTGTGTCTGTGTCTGTGTGTCTGTGTGTCTGTGTGTCTGTGTGTCTGTGTGTCTGTGTGTCTGTGTGTCTGTGTGTCTGTGTGTCTGTGTGTCTGTGTGTCTGTGTGTCTGTGTGTCTGTGTGTCTGTGTGTCTGTGTGTCTGTGTGTCTGTGTGTCTGTGTGTCTGTGTGTGTGTGTCTGTGTGTCTGTGTGTCTGTGTGTCTGTGTGTCTGTGTGTCTGTGTGTCTGTGTGTCTGTGTGTCTGTGTGTCTGTGTGTCTGTGTGTCTGTGTGTCTGTGTGTCTGTGTGTCTGTGTGTCTGTGTGTCTGTGTGTCTGT
>CAUJNA010003567.1:323908-408908 GCA_963377175.1 Effrenium voratum
TTCATCCTTGTGGTAGTAGAGGATCCAGGGATCTATTCTGCAAGAGAGTCCCATACGTCGAGTCAAACCGCGCCAGACTGGGACCAGCCTGGATAGGGTCCCAAGTCCCGGTCCCTGCCGGCGACCGGTCCAGGGCAACTTCGGGAGGGCCAGTTTCAGGGCGACCCCGGGAGAGGCGCCAACTCGAAGTGACTTGGGCGCAAGCCGGCCCAAGCGGTAATTAACGGACTAGCTGCCCTATTTCTGACTTTTCCGTTAATCCTTGTTTGTGGTCGTAGAGGATCTTCTAAGTGGTCCCCGGGTTTGCGGACGTGTTTCAGGACCGGTCCTTGTGACTTTTCCCTTAATGCGCCGAGGGTCGGCGGCAGCAGGCGGGAGCCTGGTTAATAAGATAACAAAACTGGCAGTGAACACAACAAACAAGCACCTCACAGGTTCTGGCCGCGGCACATATGGGCGCAGCACCGCTACATACTCCGCAGCTTCCCAGGGGCTCCCCGGGCCCAGCATGCTGGAGCCGCAGACCTGCAGCTTGGCGAAGGTCTTCCAACCGATTTTGAGACAGGCGAAGGTCTCTGCAGATGGACATGAACCCCAAAGAGCTCTAGGGGACACTTCCTTATTCTTTCCAGGGATCCTTCTTTTCAGAAAACCATCAGAACCCCAGGCGGAAACAGCTGGTGTTTGAAAAGAACGATGGTTGAAAAGAAAGGGCAATCAACCCGTAGAACAGCCGTCCTTTTGAGAAATCATGCCAACGTGCGGAACTCAGCTAGCATACTCGACCAATAGTACAAATGGCACACATTTGCAGATTCAATCAGGAAATGGGTCCATGTGCTAAGTCATTGTGACACCCTATAATATTGCTTGTTCTTAGCGGCGGAGTCTTGGGAATGATTCGGGGCACGAACTATGACTGAGTCCTGAGTCCCTGAATAACCTTGGGCAACCTGTTCGGGGAGCTCGCGAACGAAACATGTTGTGCAAATGAATAGGGGGCATCGAACTGTCGGGATCCCAAAGAAGGGATGAGCTGCTTTCCGATCTGCAGGGGAGTTGGTAGGGATTGCGGGAATGAACCCTGTAAACCATCCCTTGTGATTCCTTTCATCAGACCCTATCCCACTTGATGTTGACCCCGGACACGTCACGTCCTAAGGGGGTGTTCCCTCCAAAAAACAGCCTCCTATTAATCAACCATAAGTTTAAAAACCCAGGGTTCCCATCAACCCCGGTTGGCCCCAAGCCGGACTTGCCTATACTTGTAGGAAAAGCGTCAACCAGGGTTACCACTTGCCTCTCACTTGCATTTCGTGGCCATCAGCCCCAACAAATCCCGGAACGACATGGGGAACACCATGTTACCATTCAAGAGAAACTCTTACGATGACTCTTGTGGTGGTTTTAAAACCCCGATTGGGAGGTCCATCCCTACCAGCCAGTAAAGGAAACGGTGCAAGTCACCAAGGCCCATGGAAACAGAGCAAAACGAATGTAGGCTGACCAGCTTTGACCCATTCGATCGGCAGTCTCACATTGGTTCTGTATCCCGGCTGACCCCTACCAAGCCCAAGGAACCATTTTAACATATTTTAACCATGGAGGTCGCCGCAGACGTTTCATGATTGTGGGACCAAGAGGGACATTCCCAAGACTACAGAAAATAGCCCCAAATAACTCGAGACACCAGCAGTTCATGTGCTGTCTCTCGGGCAATTCGGAAGCCAATAAAACTATGCTGGGCCCACTTGGACTGTCCCTAAACCAAAAAGAAAAACGACACCAGACCCCAGCCGCATGTTTCTTTTTTGGTGCCCAGATGCCAGGCTCAGCTGCCGGAAGTTGCGGAGCTGCAGGCGTCGCGCCACTTCTTGCCGCAGCGCGTCCAGAAAGCAGCGGTGGCCCGCTCGGAGATCTTCGTGCGCGTCCCACCACTGGGCGAAGTCCTGGAGTTAGGGGTGAGGCAAAGGGGGACTGGGGAGGGGAGGGGTGCTTGATGTCCACCTAGGATTCAGAAACCCTCATCTATGAATAGGGTGTGCCTGGTTTAGTAAAGGGGTCATCACTTCTGGGAAAACGGAACACCCCCATATGAATAAGTGGGGCTTTGTGAACTGTAGGGTAAGTCAACATAAGTGGTCATAGTGGGAGGTAAGCCTGGCCAAAACGTTGGGGTGCTCGAAGGGGCAGGATACTTAGTACGTCGGGAACCCTGGTTGTGACCCACTTATGATATACTCAATGGGTAACGAGCCTTTTCTGTTGGGGGCGTGCGGCACCGATTTTCGCTTCGGAATGCAATCACGTGCGAATCCGTGATCCTGCTATCCAATGATTTGCGTCTTACACCCCAAAATTACACCCCCGAAGGAAATCACCACCTTCGGCTAAATACTGCGCTCAGAAGAAACCAACTGCCCTCACACCAGGAGGGGAGCTTAACTGTCCTGGAAGGGAGGCGTCTGTTCACCTTTTCTGGGGCCGGGGGAGTCTGGATCTCCTCTTTGTTGGCCACAAGCTGAAAATTGAGTGTACCCCAGAATTGGCGGATTTGCGACCCCGAGACAAGATCCTGGCTTGGACCATGCAGGATTGTCCTTTTGCCAATCACTGGGGGCCGCGTACCAACCAAGAGAAAGCTCCTGAGCCCAGCCAGGAACCATGTGGCAGTTCCATGCCAGGTTTTGCACTTTTGCAGGGGTCGTCATATCGTGCCGGCAAATTACCCATTCGACGTGGGCTTCAGGCTTTTTTTCTTCCGGTGAACAAGGCAAACTATGTTGGTCTTCTTCTTGGTCTTGTTTCTTTTTGGTCTTGACTTTCAAGAGTCCAAATCTCGACCCTGGCTGACTTGTTCGCCGTTGACCTGCCAGATTTTGGGGGCAACCATTCATATCCAAACCTCCCGTCCACTAACCCCCGGCCTGTTCCCTTAAAACAGGAGCTTAACAAGGCCCCAAATTCGGGAGCGGGTTAGGAGAAGGTGCATGGGGAAAAACACACACACCCTTTTGAAAAACTTTTGCAGGGGCCCCCTTCAAGCCTGAAGAAAGCACATGGAATCCGGTTGCAACCAACTTCGGCCCTTGGCTCCTGGGGCGTCATGACCTCCCGGCCACTGGACAAGCAGACGTACGCCATGGCCGATCCGTCGTTCGGCGGGTGAAGCAAATGTCTCATGGACTCCCAAAATGAGAGGCGGTGTCCTTTTTTTTGGACGGACCTTGTTTTTGGGGGGGTGCAAAAGAGAAACCAAGAAAAACCGACATCAAATTCTCCTAAAAAAGACACACCCAAAGGAATTGTGTTTACGTAAACCGTAAACCCACGTCTGCACCGGGAATTGTATTACCCTTCATCCAAACTTCTGGGCGAATCGCGTTCACTCACCAAACCGGTGAGTCAAGAGATCGCAAAGAACCTGGGGGTGCTGGTCCACTAAAGATGTTTGAAAAAGCTTCCAGGTTGAATTAATGCAGTGTGGAACCCCTAGAGGGTCCCCTCAGGGCAATTGTCACTTGGGCAATCGGCGGCGCAGGGCTGTCAAAGGTGCAAGCGAGAAGAACGTGCTGGATTTCTTGCGTGCCCCAAGTATCGCCCAATGGGCAAGTGTCAGTGTCATTATGATTTGTTGGGGGCCCCAAAATTGTGGTTTTACTTTTGGATCTCCTGTAAACCAAGGTGAAATGGATATTCCGGGGTGCCCTCAACAAAACCACACCGGCATGTGCCACCCTCAATATTCGTCGTGCCCCCATTCAATTTCCGAGTTTTTGGCGACCGTGCCGCGGGCCCCACGTCATCTTACCGTAGATGACAGCAAATGCTGACCGTTGCTCGTATGCCCCAATACTTCTCCGGCTTCTGAGGGATCCATGCTTGGGGGCAAGTACATTCCTCCAAAGTGATTTGGGGACAACCTGAGCAGCATTCACCGTTTTTTTTTTCCTGATTGCGCTACACGCCAAAAGCGTCGGGGGTAAAAAGGGAACTGGCCCAAGAAGCGATGTCAAAGCCATCCAAGAGCAACACTCAAAAAACACACACACACACATCGCACAAAAACATCTACCGAAAGCAAGCAACCGAATAGGATTGCCGAGAGGGCTTTCACGGGGCCTGCTTAAAAGGGCTTTTTGCTCTGTTTGTTGGGGCTGCAACCCGTTTCTGGAGCCAGAGCAGCCTAACCCGCCTGCTATGCCAAGCACATCAACTCAGGGATCAGGCATGGAGTTGAATAGGTTTGGGCAACCGGAGCCAAAAATAGATCGGCGCTTCGACGATCTAGCCAACCTGATTTTTGCCGATTACCTCTGCACACAACTCCCTTCGATTAGCTGGGATACAACCCTTGTGCAAAATCCCAACCTGCCAATGGCTTTCTCTTTAAGATTCCTGGAACTGGGTTCCAACCCTCGCCCTTCGCCAAAAGAGATCCCGCCAAAACTCAGTGCGGCTTTTTAGGGCACCAACATGTTGGGTGTTCATTCAAACACCCACTTTGGAGGCTCCCCTTTGAGACAAATCGGTTTGGAAGGAGTGAGGTGAGCCGAGCGTATGAGGCGTGGGCAGGTCGCCCACCACGCGCTTGAGAATCTCCAGCCATTGCGCCAAATCCTCTGGATAGTTCGGTTGGGGTTCCCCACAAAAGGGGTGGGGGTTGGGTGGGGTGGAGTGGGGTGGGGTGGGGTGGGGTGGGGTGGGGTGGGGGTTGCGGTTGGGGTTGGGGTTGGGGTTGGGGTTGGGGTTGGGGTTGGGATTGGGGTGGGGGTGGGGGGTTGGGGCGCGGTGGTACATGTCATCTACCATGGGCTCAACATGGTTGTGGGAAATAACCCCAATCTGCGATACCAACGTGGGACGCTCATCCCACTACTTTGACACTTGGCATCACAGAGAGTCAAACCGAATCTTCCACATTCATGTTGAGATCGTGTTAGGGGTCCGTCAGGTAACCCCAGCAAAAAGCCATGTCATGTCCTAAAGCTTGTGCTCTTCTTTTCTTTTTCTTTTTTTTTTTGGGGGGGGGGGGCGGGTTACAGGAAACCCAAAGGACACGCACAGGGTCTTGATCCAAGCCCTCATTTGTTTGTGAGTTTTGCTGACGGCGGTTTAACCAGGGGCCGATTCCGTTCAGACTTGTTTGCACCTGCAAAGTATTTAAACAAGTGCCTTTTGGCGCGCCCTTTCTTGTCGGGGGCCAGACGGCTGGCGGTTGGTGGTTGCTGGTTGCAGGTGATACTGTTTTGGGGATTCAATTGGCCTCATAGTTGGGCTTTCTGTGATTCCCCCCCCAAAAAAAAGAAAGAAAACAAAACATCGAAAAAGGGGTTGTGCCCCCCCATGTTTGGAACTACCAGCCGATTTTGGGGGGTTCCAAGTCTAGCTCCTTAAACTCGCCTCAGCGGATCAGGACATGTCCAGACAAGTGAAGACCATTCGTTTACAACTAGCATGATCTTCCCCAAAACACTGATTCTGAAAGCACCACAACCCCCAGATGCTGACTGTTGTTTTTCCCCCCTGCCTTAAAAAAGAGGTTCGGTTGAAGAAAAGGTCCTGTTGACACCTGAGGGCCTTCCAGAAATTCGGGGTGTCCGAGTGTCTCCTGTTTTTCAGGAGTATACCCCCATATGGCGCGCACTCGTCTATTTACAACCATCTTTTGCAGGTTGCATTGGTGTTTCTTTGAGGCTTCGGGGCTCCAAAACCACGGGCCGCTTCTCAAGGTCCTCCATCATGGTCCACGGAGTTTTCAGATCCAGGCAGATCAGGGCAGCACAAAGCCTCGTCGGAGAAAGTCGGGGAATCCATGGGTAAGGAACTGGAAGTAACCACTAAAAAGCCATCTTCCAAGCAAACCAAAAGCGGCATGAAAAAAAGAGAGCAACGCGCAGCTTCAAATTAAAAAGCAAACCAAAAAGCCGAAACGTGGAAAGCAAAAGCTAAGGAAACTACCAATGGCCATGCACAAAAAACGGCGGCACCTCTTGTTGATATGCGTGTTCAAAGAGATGCCCGTGCCAAAAATAGAGGAGCCAAGGGACATGCAGCACTGGAGATCTGAGAAAAGGAGATAGTTCTTGGAGGAGCCAACTCCCGCACCAACCACTTGGGAAAAAAATCACCCCTGGTTGATTTATGGGATGTTCACCGGGGGTACGGGATTTTGACCCATGGCCAATTAGGAATCCGCCAGACTTGTGGAATCCGTAGCGGGCGAGCTCGTTTTACCCACGATTGACCCTGGAGAAATCTTTTTGCCATGGCGTGGAACGGCCCAAACGTGGAATTTTGGGGAGGCTCTAAACTCCGAATTTCAGCCGGAGTTCAGAAGTGGAAGCCAGAAATCCAAGCCGTCCCGATCGACCACAGTTTTTCCCGAATTGAATCGGTGGAATCCCTGAATGACCTAACTTCATGGAATCCTTCAGGGAAAAAATGTCAACCTGGGAAAGAACACTGGAACACTTTAATGGTTGTTCTCAAAAAAGAAATCGAAGAATGCCATTTGGCAACCAGGGCTGATGCGTCCTTGGTTCCTTCCCTGAGGAATGGAGTTGCAGGCGACGCCCTCATGTCAGCCACGGCAACGACTTGACAGAACCAAGAGCGACAAGCACTTCCAAGCAAGAACAGTCGAGACAGTGAAGCCAAACAACTTAACCAGACTAGAAACAGGAAACAAAGAAAGAAACAAAGAAACAAGCAGACAAACAAAACAAACAAACAACCAACCAAACAAACAACCAACCAACCAACCAAACAAAACAAACAAACAAACAAACAAACAAACAAACAAACAAACAAACAATCAAACAAACCAGAACCGAGCGCAACCTGTCTTTTGCCAGCAGGCAAAAAGAAGAACCCGCTCGGCCCAGCGACAGGGCAATCGCTCGGGCCCCGGCGACAGGTCTTTGGGCTTGAGGCGGGAGAGGAAGATCTTCTCATGGACAGGGTCCTCGGGGTGGATCGCTTCTGCTTTCCTCTCGTTCCTGGTGCTAAAGTTCCTTTCGATGGGGAATGACCCCGAAGCAAACCATCCATCCGATTTGGTGTCCTTTCTTGGGACTCCCCAGAGCCAGTTCATTTCCCACCCGGTCTCGGTCATTCCCTAAGTGAACCAAAGAAGCTACACTTGAACCCCCCCAAAATCGGACTCTCCCACAAAAGCGATGAACGACCGCTGTTTGGCATGAGAAAAGGGCAGTTCCTGATCAGCACCACTTGAGGGGAAGGCGCCAACGCCCGGGGCGTGGGTTCGGGAGAACTTGTCGCAACCTTTACTTGCTGGTGCGATAGGTTGGCCAAAGGCCACACTGCTTGCGTGCTTGCCCCAAAACATTCAAGTTCGCAAACTGGGGCAAGTTATTTAATTAAGCCCCAAAGCCGTGCGGTATGACACTACTTTGGAACCTCAAGTAAGCAATCACGGCAAGTTCTGCCCCCAAACCAAAAACGACATGTTTGTTCCTGGCCAACATGTGCAAAACCTTAAACATGACAAGAGCTCCCAAATGCTTCCCACCTTCTCCTCCAGGACGGGGTGAAGCTGAGCTACAACTTGGAATTGACACTCTCCCCAAAAGTCGAGGGAAGCCTCTGCCAAAATGGGGCGGTGTTTGTTCCCTGTCAAGTAACACGAGGCATGCCAAAAAATGGAAAGGAGGGGTGGCCTTTCTGGTGTGTTTTTACACGATGTCGCAAAACGTATTCTTTCCAGTCAAGCAGAAGCGTCCGAAGCCCAAGACAAGCCAACATGATTGTGGATCGAGCAGCCTCCCAAGTGCATCGTGAACAACGCGGGGCCAAACCCCTCACGTTGAGGCGGAGTGATAGGTTTTTCTGTAAGGCTCTTACAAAGCATTGCGGAACATTCCTCACACGACTAAACCTGCAATTTGATGTGCAAGTGTGCATGCAAGTGTTGATTAGACCCTGTAATTGATTGCCTCTAGACACCTCCCTTAATTCATCCTGATCAACACTTTGGCAGCAACAAACTCGAACAACCCGGCAGGTCAACTAATTCAACCTTTCCCCCTAAGCCCTTTTGGCTGACCTCCCTTCCCTTCCAGCTACCCGCCCCCCAAAACCAGTCCTCGAGAATCAGCACCTCGGACCGGCAGAGCACGGCGGCTTGCGCAAGCTGAAGCGTCCCAAGCCCTGGAAGAGTCTCATTCTGGGCGAGCAAGGGATGCAGCGGAGGATTCCACCAGATTGGGTGGCCCGTTGAATCGGCTCTAACAATGGGCTCCATCCTGACCGCTGACCAAAAGGGAATGAGGGACCCAGCACAGTTTCTGGAAGGCAGGAGGGGTGGCCTACCTTGTCTCCGCTTGACCCATGGTCCCATGGTTGAATCCCATGGGTTCCCCTTTCGTGTCCCTTTGCCCTCGGGTGGCGTTGGTCTGCCAAAACGAGCCGCGCCCCGCCAGCTAGCGCGCGCTCGCTGGCACCTGGGGCCTGGGCCGAGCAGGCCGCCGGGCAGTTGAAGTCCTGACCTGGGCGCCGAGCAGTGCGGGCCGAGCTTGGGCTGTTGCGATCTCTTGGGCTGTTGGGCTGGCTGTTGGTTTGTTTGTCGGTTGGTTTCTTTGACTGTTGGGTTGTTGGGGTGCTGAGATCTGCAACAACGATAAAAAATTGGCTGCGGTTCCAGTACGCGCGCTTTGCACCACGGAAGCCGAAAACCTCGCGCTCGACTAGGGGATTGTCCTCTTGTAGCGGTCAGATCACGACGGGCGCAGAGCAAATACGCCAACAGGGTCAGGTCATAGTGCAGTTGGCTCCACTGGCTCAGGCACGTCAAAAAGGCGGCGAGCTGCGAGCAAGTAAGGTAGCCGGCTTGCACCTGTAGTGCATGAGTATGTTCCTGTTGCGCATGTGTGTCTGTGTGTGTGTGTGTGTCTGCGCGTGTGTCGAGAAACACCCATTGCAAATGGGTGACTGCAGAATTATCATCCTCTTTACGTGTGGACACAAATGAAGTCGCGGCATCTGCTTTCAACGTGATGTGCAGTTTAATGTAAAGGGCGAAATAGCTGCACACATCACTGTCCTATGATTCAAGCCTATGATCATGACTTAGTTTGGCTTTAAGGCACCCCCTCAGCCCAATTCAAAGTGCTTAGGTCCCCTTTTTGGACTAAGTAATCGCGCGCCGGGCGTGACGCTTCAAATGCTTCCAAGGAGAATTGCCGCCGGCAATGTCGCGCTGGGCGCTCGGAACCATATGTCTCCCAAACTTGATGTTGGAAGGGGAGCAACAATTTAAATGTTGGCAGCTCAGTGGGGATTTCCCACTGAACCACAATAAGCAAAGATGTAAAATGGTTCCCAACAACAACCATGCAAAGTTTTAGGATTCCTCACAACATGTTGTGCAAAATGATTCCTCAGAGGCTTATCAAAATCCGTCTGGCCGGCGGTGAGTTTGACAGGGCTCAATCTTCAGCCAAGAGAAGGAGGCAGAGGAGGACGTTGGAACCTGAAGGTGATGCTTCAAAACCACAACTGAACAGGAGGACCCCGGCCATCAGAGTTGGGAAGCGGCGGCTGTCCTTCAGTTCATGTATGGCCAGGCATGAACGTTGCTTCTTGCCAGCTGCCCAGCTTCCCCACGCCTCTAAATCACATATCCCCTGGCCCAAACCAGGCAGGCAGCGCGAAGCGTTCAAAAAATAGGAATCCCGCAAAGCAAAGGAGGCACGTTTCCTTGCCGCTTTCTTCAGGGGTCTACTCACTTGCCCCCAAGGACCTGGAAACGAAATTGAGATCTTGAGTAAAAAAATGTTTTCGAAACGGACCACTCAAAAGGTCCCAAGGTGGATTCGCTTTGGACAAGTAAGAATGGGAACCCTGTGCACAGCAAGGTGGCCGAATGTAAAGAGGGACAAGCTCGGTCAGATAAAAACAAGCTCACCCGTGGCTAACACGAGCTCACCCATGATGAAGGCCTTTGACTTAGGGTTCCCATATTTCCAACTTGGGAGTTGAGGTAATTTGTGCAGACTCTTCAAGCCGCTCCTTTCCGGGGAACCAGTTGAAACATACATCATCTTCCCAAGACGCACCGTGCATAAACTGCCTGCCGCTTTGACGCTTCAGCCACTCCATCAGTTGACTGTGGGTTCCATTCCTACTCCCGGCTTCTTAGTTCCGCCACGATCAGAGCCAATCGGGCCGATAACCAGGTTTCCCCCGAACTCTAGGGGTCTGACATTGATAACCCCATGGGTGCTCGGAGTCAAGTTGCGTTATTAGTTTCTCAGCTGGCTAACCACTGTCTCACATCTAAGTTTTGACCGGTTCCCAGCTCCCTTTGAATCAACTTGCCCACACTGATAAGCAGCCACTTACCAATTTGGCAGCGAACATCCAAGCAGGCGTTAAAACGACCTTGTCAGAAACCAAAGCCACTGCTCAGAAACCGAAGTCGCTGTCACTCTTCAGAAGCCAAATCGCCTTGGCCAACGTGGGCATTTTCACTGGGTGCGTCTTCCTTTTGGTTTCCCCTTTTCTACCCCGGAACAACAGGCTAGGTCCTCCAGTAGAGAAGTTAGAATAAGGGTACCAACCTTTTTCTCTGGTCTATTTTAGTAGGGGAACCCTCACCAAAAAAGGGGTGAGAGGTCGGGCACCCTTTCGCTGGGGGACCTTTGAGGTTTCCCGGTTGTTAGCTCCGGAACAACCGGGTAACCCTCCAACAACGACACGACCGTGGTCCCGGGCCGGCTTTGGCCTCCTCGAGCTCGGGGTCCCGCGCCTCGTAAGCGCCGCGTTGCAACCGCGTTGCCCGCGACCCGAGCTGTTGCGGTCCAGGGGAAAACAAAAAGCCGCCCCGTTGGTTTTGGAGCTGATGTTCAAAGAACCCCCCCCCAGAAACAAAACAAACAGCCAACAAATGAGAGAAGGGAAAAAAGAAAAAAAGAAACCGGACAACACCACTGATGGTCTGGAGTACTAGGGCCCAAATGAGTAGGATGGGTGTCATGCCATTGTGAGGCCCTCGCATGTTTTTTTTCCTGAGGACCGTCCTTGAAGGACCCCCCAAAACACGACTCGTTTCTAGAGGAATCTTCTGTTGGCGAACGGGGAGATCTCACGCCTCACAGGCCTTACGCTGAAAACCCACTGCCTTCTGGCACACCTGGAAGAGCCCCGCTTCCCAACTGGAAAAAAACAAGTTCCATGAGAAGAACCACGGGAGTTCGGCCTATCAAGGCTTCGACTTGATAGGCATGTGGACACCCCTCATATGTGGATGTGGGGAGCGTCAGTTCTGAAGATCTGCGTGAGCTGAGTGAAAAAATCAAACCGCTGAAACCTGTTGAGCCGCACCTCGCTACTCTTCACCCGGCGCTCTGGCGTGGCTCTTTTACGTGTTTGCGAGGCCGGGAGTTGGGTCTCGGAAATTGGACATGGGGAAGTCCAATAGATTTCTAGGGTAACAAGAATGGCATTCATGTGTCGAGTTTAAAGGGACAACCTCCTCAAATTCAAAGCTCGAAGAATTGACCAAGGTACAAATTGAAAGGGAAACGTTCATAATCTTCATGAACGGCAGGAACGGAGATCAAACCAGAGCAGTTGCACGGTGGTCCCAGCCCACTGATCAACTGATGGCCCGGAGAGCATCAGCCTTAAGCCGACAGTGACTTTTCTGACCTGAACAGGGATCGGGCCTATGGGGGACTGCCAAGGGGAACAAAAAGCCGCACCCAAGGAAAGTCCTGCAATGTGGCGCGAATCACAAGCGAGCTCCTCACAATGGTGGACCCTCTTTTCTTGATATTTGAAGGGTGTCCAAACCACCCATTTTGAGGGTTTCCCAATTTAATGAAAAGCATAAGGGTTTTGTGGCTGGATAAAATCGGGTCACTTGCAATATCTGGGGAATCCGCCGTGCATGCCAAAGAAGATGATCCTTACTCATTGGGGCGAGGGAATGTTGCTTGAAACACTATGAGGTCACATTTGACGGGTCCTTAATGTGATCCTATAAGCCCTCTTTCAACATCACTGATAAGGGAGGTCTCTTGAAAATGGCGACCAACATGTGATGCATAAACCTGGGCAACCTCTAATAATTCAGCAACCAAAAAATCAGGGAACCCCAAGAAGCGCAACCGCCCTTAAAATTGCCCGAATGGGTGTCTTTTTTTTCAGGGGTACACTTCTTGGTGGTTTGAAGAAAAAAGCAACGGAAAATACTCTTTTTGAGGGGGGGGGGGGGGGTCCCCTAAAATAAGCGACCCCCAAATAGATCACGAAAAGAAGAGGCATAGAGATCCCTGCCAACGCGCCAAGTGGACAACTTTTGGTCAACGCGTGAGGCATGACCGCCTCTGCAATACCGCTGGGAAACGATTCGACTTCTGACGAATTCCGCAGCACAAGCGGGAAAGTCCCGCGCTACAGGTCGAGTTCCCCTCATTTAAATGTGTGCAGCCAAGATGGGAATCACATCCAAATCCATTATCCAAGCCAATCCCAACCAATCCAGCCAATCCAAAGAAATCGACACCAATAAAGGTTGCCTGAACAATGTTGTTTCTTGCCCTGAGCTGCTCAGCTGCTCCTCTGCTACTCTCATAGTGCCCAGAATTTGCAGCCAGGGGAATCATAGCCCTCGACCCACTTGGCGTCCTGTGGAAAAGTCGGTGGCACTTTTACATGACTAGGAGACCAACTGAGTGCCATCCATGACTGCAACCAAGCTGTCGGCTCATTTCAAATGAAAATCAACACGCGTTCTGTGAGGGGTCCTCGCCGAGAGAGTATTGAAGTGACCCGGTTTTGGAGCGTCCGGGACATTTGCGCGCGGTCAGAGGGACACCGAGCGCGGCAGCACGGAGTGGAGGTGGGTCTGCGTATGTGTGGCCTTGCGCTGGGTGGGTCTTGTTACCCTTTTTGAGGTTGGTTTTAAGGAGAAAGCAAAGATAAACCAAGCGCAAACTCACTTGCCTTTTGGGTGTTTGGCTAAGTGACATGAGACATGATCGGCCTAACATTGGTGCTTCGGCTGTCGTGTCCGCTTAAACCAGCCCCCCCCCCCAAAAAAAAAAAAAGAAGTACTAAAAGCTCCGAAGCTAGTAAGTGGTTCACCACCCGGGTTGCAAGCCACTAACAACAGGGTTGACTCCACTTGGGGGCGTATGAGCAGATTCAAACCTAGGATACCAACAACTTACTGACTTGGCGGAACACCCAAGTAGGCTACTGGCTGTCTCAAGGAAACCAAACCCAGCAATCCATTCGGAACATTGGGGTTTCCAAGGGGAGATTCTGCGACGATTTTGTTAAGGGGCTGGAAAACCCGACGATTGACGCTTGTCCATCCTCTTGTGGTTTTCTTACAGTGCATGTTGTTTAGCAAATATGAGTTGGTGCTCCACTGGGACAGTCACATGGTCATTGCTAGACCGTGGCTGGAAGGTCGCCGTCATCGGCACCAAGGGTGATCGGATACGTACAGTCGAGTTCTTAAACCCAATTGGGCAGTGGCACTGGTATTTGGTTTACCAGTTTTCTGTGGAAAGCACAGGACGCTTCAGGGGAACAGGGTGCCAATGAACATCTGCGTAATGGCAAGCAACTTACTCCTGGTGGTGGGTTTATGGCAACCCTGGATATAGGCCGCATCGTGGTAGGCGGGGTGCGACCAGGGTTGCTACCCACGGAAAAGGCCGGCTGTCTTCAAATTGGGACCCCCTTTCTGATGGCGAGTCGCATGGCGACCAGAAGAACATCTATGATCCCTTTGAGAACCACCTATAACTATCATTGTACTCCATGTTTCCCAGAAACCACCGAACACACAGGTGAAACGGCTGAAAAGAACGCTGGTGGAAAGCAACCCCGTGGATGTTTGCCAGTGAGAATCACACCCGAACTCCCACAAGGTTGTTTCAAACAGCGCGTCCTTTTTGACACCCATACCGCGTTAAACCGTTCAAAAAAGACCCCCGATCAACCTCGACCCGCATTTGTCTTGGGTTGGCAGCGTCAGCAGGAACCACCCCCAAATTCCCACAATGTTCCCTTTTGACCCGCCCTCCTTTCTGGAAAATGGATTCTGCACATGGGCCAGCCATGCATACCTCCAGGATGAAACTGGAACCACAATGCTCGGGTTCCCTTTTAGCCTCTTAGGAAAATCGTTTCTACATGTCTTGCACTTGTGGGTGGGGTGTCCCTTCCAAGGTGGCAGGTGCAACACAAATCCGTTTTTGGCAGAGTTTTGTTCATACCTCAAAGGAAAGGGTCCCCCACCACCCCAAAAACGCGGTCCTTATAATCATGGCCGTTTCAACCATGTGACGACCGAGAACCGTATCGCACCGTTACCGTACCGTATCGAACCGACAGCGGCGGAATCGTATCGCACCGAACCGAACTCACACCAGCCCAAAACGAAACCCGAGTGTTTCGGGCAGTCTTTCCTCGAGCTGCATTTGTTCGCGGCCTGTCTTCACTTCAGGAGGATAATCTGATCACCATCCCATGCCAGGAGAACCTGGTGTAGTGGTATTCCCCCCCTCTGCATATTAGAGGATGTTGCGCACCGAAACAGTTGACAACTTGAATTGATTAGAACCGAAAGAAAATGAATCGTATCGCTTCGAGGGCGTTACAACCATGATAATTTGGATGTCAGCCAATTGTGTGGCTAGTTAGCCCGTCCCTGGGTTTGTGTGGGGACAATTTGGAGTTCATCCCGTTCCTCCCACGACCATAGGCTAGAGGTCAAACTTCAGATACCCCATTACTAGTACTTTGCCATTGTGAAACGTACCCTCTAAGTGGTAGGTGGAAGGAAACCATTTCCAGTTTGTGATATTGATACCCCCGGGTCAAAATAATGACGCGGTACATACACCCCTGCTGAACATGGGTTGATACATCATCAATCCCAACTCGTGTCCCTTCCAAAAGAACCATCAGAACAGGAGTTCTTGGCCAAACCTACATGAAGTTGTCTCAAAACAAATGGACCCTCAACAAATTGGTTGGTTTCTTTGGTTTCCCTGGCAGACCAACCTCCCCCAGTCAACAAAAAACAAACACACACACAAACACAAACACAAACACAAACACAAACACAAACACAAACACAAACACAAACCCAAACACAAACACAAACACAAACACAAACACAAACACAAACACAAACACAAACACAAACACAAACACAAACACACACAAACACACACACACACACACACACACACACACACACACACACACACACACACACACACACACACACACACACACACACACACACACACACACACACACACACACACACACACACACACACACACACACACACACACACACACACACACACACACACACACACACACACACACACACACACACACACACACACGCGCACACGCGCACACGCGCACACGCGCACACGCGCACACGCGCACACGCGCACACGCGCACACGCGCACACGCGCACACGCGCACACGCGCACACGCGCACACGCGCACGCGCACGCGCACGCGCACGCGCACGCGCACGCGCACGCGCACGCGCACGCGCACGCACGCACGCACGCACGCACCCACACACACACACCCACACACACACACAGCCGCCGAGCCATCGCCTGCACCTTTGGCTTCTCCACCTCGACGCCTCAGATGGAACCGGCTCTTGGTTTTTGGGGGGAAAGTACTCCTGGCGTACCCTAAAGAGGTTGCCAAAAAGAGAGCCGTTGCCCAACAGTAGCCCTATTTGGGGTGGAAGGGACCTGGGGCTGGCTTGAAGGGATTTGTTGCGCGCTTTTTTGGGGCTGATTTGAACCCCAAAAATTGCACAAGGGCCGATATATCAAGTAAAAATCCCAGCCGTTCCTTGCGTCCGTGGGCTTGAGCGACGGGCTTGGTTTGGGAATGAGACTGGTGTGCCTGACACAAGGAGGTCGCCCCTGATTCCAAGCGGCTAGGACCAAATTCACGCTAGAGCTTGGAAGGTCAACAAATGGCAGCTGCCTAGGGCCAAAATTCGGGTTGGAATCCAATAAGTTGTCCAACGTCAAGGCTGGGGGTATGAAGTTGAGCGGACCACTGAGAAAAACCTTTTTCCAGCAAAACGCTACGCCTCCGTGACAAACTGGACAGAAGCCATGAACTCGAACAAGTATTTTGCCCAAACCTACTGTTGCGCGTGTGTGGCTGCCCATCCATGCACCTGCCTCTATCCTTCCAGCCCATTCATCCACATATCTGTTTGCGCATCTAGTTCTACACCTGTCCATCTACGTGATATCTACCCACCTTTTTTGTCTACTTCTCTACTTGCCTGCCTACCTTTCGACCAATGTAATCTAATCTGCTCTAGTCTATCCTAATGCAATCTATCTACCAATCAAATCTAGTCGAATCCATTCAGATCTATTTCTCCGATCTGTCAATCGAATCTAGTGATCTAACCTAGTCAAACATAATCGATCTCGCTCTCTCTCTCTCTCTCTTTCTCTGTCTCTCCGTCTCTCTATCTTCTATCTGTCTGTCTATCTACGTATCTCGCGCAGCTATCTACCTTTGTGTCTACCCATCTAGCTAGCTATCGGTCTAGGTCTATCTATCATTCTACCAACTTATCTACCTCTCATTCCTCGATCAACCATCTACCTACCCACTCGTTTATGTGGTTTCTATCTATTTATCAATCTATCTATCTATCCCAGTTATAACCTAACCTTGTCGATCTAGCTCATCTACCCTAATCCAATTGAACTATCCATCTACAGTACCAATCTAATCCTATCTAACCTGAGTCCTGTCTATCCATCTTTCTACTTGGTTCCGTCTATCCCAGTCAGTCCATCCATCTACCTATCTAATCTAATCTCGCTTGTCTATCGAACCTCATCTTGTCTTATGTAACCTAGTCTACTCCAATCTGTCTATCTTTCATCTATCTTCTTTCTTTCAACTTGTTCAATCCATCTATCTATTTATCTATCTATCTGTTTTTTCCATCGATCTATCTCTCATATCTATTTTTGATTTTAATACCTATACAACTCTCGGTCAATCTATCGATCGATCTATCGGTCATTCTGGCTGTTTATCCTTCTTTCTATCTACACAATCTGTCTATACATCTACGTACGGACACGCAGATCAGGTTCCGGCGAGACGCGCACCCAAGCCCTGCGCCTGCCGAATTCAACGCGCGACACTGCAAAGCGGTGCGCCTGCCACGAAATCAACACTATGTGCTCCAAAGTACTGCGGCTGCCACGATGTATGCGCGTGACCCTCCAAAAGACTGCGCCTGCTTCTTGGGTGCGCCTGTCACGAACTCCAACTTTGTCATTCACGACACGTATCAGAAATTTGCACGGGACTGCGGCGCCAGAACCGATTTTGACAAATGTTTATTTAGCCTGCCAAAACGAGCGGATTGCACGACAGGGCCGACGAAAAAGACACTTGCGCAAACGCTTGCATGCGACTGCCAAGCAAGACAACTCAAGGACGACCACCCCTGAGACGCGAATCACAATGGCATGGCGCCGCAAGCACGCAACCTTCACAACGCTGCGCCTCCGCAGCAGAACGACACGCAACCTTGCCAAGGCTACGATTCGCGCACAGTCGCAACGAACACAACATGTTGCAAGTCAGACCGATCACACATGCTCAGCCCCAACGGTGCGGCAACTTTCGCCACCTGCGAACTCTGGTGGCCACTTGCGAACGCTTTCGAACGCTTGCGGGCGCAGCGACGCATCTCGCGAACACACCGACCCCCAGACCCTTTCTATAACGGGAACCCTTCTACTACGCATACGGGCAAAAAGCGACCCGCTACACCAATGACTACACTCGACTCCAACCAAATGACCTCCGTCGGGCCAAACCTGAAACACAATAGGGTTACATCCGGTCGGTTCGCCTTGGGCAAGCCCCATGGACAAACGCTGATCCCGTTTGGATGACCAAAATGCCCCTTGCAGTTCCCACTTACTCGTCGATTTTCTTGGATTCCTACGACCCTGAAGTCCAACCCCCTGCTGTTTGCGAATTTTTGGAGGGTGCAACCCGCCCAAGTCGTACAAAGACGGGCTTTTCAAGTCCTCCTCCGTTTGGACACGGAATCCTCTGCAGGTGTGAAACCATCATGTTGGTTCTTGTCGGCGTCCAGCAAGCAACGCGCAATGTGCACATGGCCACCAATACTAGCAAGGTGCATGGGCGTAACTCCTTTGTTGTTGCCCTTGTTTTTGTCGGCGCCGGCTTCCAGCAAGCAACTAACCACGTCCACACGGCCATGGCCAAACTCAACAGCAAGGTGCATGGGCGTAGCTCCATGTTTGTTGCCCTTGTCCTTGTCGGCGCCAGCTTCCAGCAAGCAACGCACAATTCTCACGTGGCCCTCCCAAGCCGCAAAGTGCATGGCCGTATTTCCATCGTTGGTGCTCCTGTCCTTGTCCGCGCCGGCTTCTAGCAAGCAACCCACAAGGTCCACATGGCCACCCTTAGCAGCAGCGTGAATGGCCGTCCATCCTTCGTTGTCGCCCTTGTCCTTGTCAGCGCCGGCTTCCGCCAAGCAACCAACAATGTCCACATGGCCAGACTGAGCAGCAAGGTGCATGGGCGTAGCTCCTGTGCTGTTGCCCTTGTCCTTGTCGGCACCGGCTTCCAGCAAGCACAGCACAATGTCCACGTGGCCATGCCAAGCTGCATGGTGCATGGGCGTAGCTCCATAGTTGTCACCCTTGTCCTTGTCGGCGCCGGCTTGCAGCAAGCAGCGCACAATTCTCACCTGGCCATTCCAAGCAGCAAAGTGCATGGGCGTATTTCCGTCTTTGCTGCTCCTGTCCTTGTCAGCGCCGGCGTCTAGCAAGCAACGCACAATTCTCACGTGGCCATTCCAAGCAGCACAGTGCATGGGTGTTTCTCCTACTTCGCTGTCGCCTTTGTCCTTGTCGGCGCCGGCTTCCAGCAAGCACATCACAACGCTCTTGCAACCTCTTTGTGCGGCAGCATGCAGCGGTGTCTCTCCCAGAACCACCGTGTCTGGGTCACAAGGCAAGTCCAAAAGGTTCATGACCCCTTGATCGGCGCCCTTTCGGGCTCTCGCTAAAAGCACTTGGGCTGTTGGAGCACTTGGCTGCACAAACGGCCGAACCACGGCCACCAAGGAGTCCGCGTTGTTCCAAGGGGTATGATGCCCAAGCACCTGGTCTCCGCAAACCAAACACAGCTGCCTGAAGTGGGGGAGCTGCATCTGCCTCGCCACAGCCATCCTCAAGATGTCAACAAAACATCCACCGCTCCGTCGGAGTTGATGCGTTTCGTGCCACCACACTTCAAACTCCAGCTCCGTCATCACCTCCCGGCCACTGGACAAGCGGACGCTTGCCATAGCGCCAAAGGGCTGAAGGCTCCGAATACATGTGTCTTGTTTGGGGCACTGTTTGTGGGCTTGTTTTCACGAGGACTGAAGCTTTGCAGTCACAGGTCGCTCGTTCCCCAGTGACGAGTACTAAATGTGTGTCTGTGTGGGTTTTGTTGAGGGTGCCCTTCGGGATGATTTTAAAGGGAAACACCCGAACAACTGCCATTTGTTGGGGGGGTCGCCAATTTGACTCATGCACAAATGATGATGACTTACAGGGCTTCATTTCCTGCAAAGTAAACCTACCACATCCAACCACAAGTCTCACCTTGAGGATCCCCTGATTGGAGAAAGACCCAGATCTGGTTGATGGCTGAAAGCCTTGTGGAGGGCTGTGGACTTGAATGTTCGGAGCTTCAGTTTGACCCTCTTTTGAGGTTTTACGGAAAAGCCATTTGGTTCCAATGGTCTACGAAGCTGCGGTCACAGCAAAGACCAGACATGTTTTTTTGCTGAGTGCTGCGGAGAGCAGCCTTTCTTACTTGCATGGTGGCCATAGGGTGTTTAAACGAACACCCTTTTTGTCACCCCGTCGGACCAAGGGTACGGGTTCATTTAGGAGGACGAGAAGGGGGTGTCACAAAATTGAGGAGGCGCTGCCCTCTTTCCACTTGTGGGCTCAATAACAAAAGGCCCAGGAGCTGGCAGCCCGCCCGTCCCATCCGGCGCCAGGAGGCGGTGGGTGGCGTGGGTGGCCGCGGCATAAATCGTGAGGAAGATGGCCAGGAACAAGCTACCCTCCTGTGCGGCGGTGCTCCTGTTCTTTCCCTTTTCGTGCGCGGCGGTTTCTGCTTCTTTCTCTAGTTGTTCATGTCTTGGGAAGCACTCAATGTCGTGTGTGTGTGTGCGGGGTTCGTTTGTTTCGCGGTCCCGCAATCTGCAGTTTTGTGCGAGATGGCCGCAGTGTGGGGGTCTCGAAAGATAGCTGGACATGCGCTGAAAATAAGCTGGAAGCGTGGTCAAGCAAATAGAGGAGTACACAGTCTATGCTGGACATATATGTCGTACAAAAGTAACGCCGGAAACATGCTACACACATGTGCTAGACATGTGCTAGACATGTGCTAGACATATGCTAAAAATGTATCAGACTAGAACCCGAATAGGAGAAGAAACCAGATGTTTTTGCAAGACCGAACAGACCCACGCTAGATAGATGCCATAAATTACAAAACAAACCGGGACATGCTGGAAACAAGTCAAACATGTTGGGAACCAAATGCATTGCTGCATACACACTGGCCAAAAGCTAGATACATGCTAGACAAGCACATCTGATGGAATTGCACTAGCAAAAGCTGCAAATGTAATGTCAATGCAAGGTATATTCCAACCATACGCTAAGAACAAACAACCACGCATATTGGCTACACGTGTATTTGTACATGCCTGCTGTCTACTCTAGAAATGCCAATTAAACATTTATGGGAGCTCTATTAGAAGCATGCTGTACATTGCTGAAAACGCAGCCACTCACATAGGTTTTTCGAAATGCTAGATCTGCTTTAGTTGCAGATCTGGGCCAGACTTCGACCCCTTGCATTTTTAGGTGTTGCTGGTCGAAAGGGAAAATGATGGAGAAAAAATGATAAAGAGCAAAAACAAAAACAAGGCAAGCGGAGTCTGGCAATGACTAGAACTACAGAGAAGCAAGCTAGACATACAAGGTTTCTTTGCTTTTGGCACGGCTTGATGGCTGGCGGGGGCAGTGGGCCCGGTGGGTTTACATAAGTGTGTGTGTCATTTTTGAGGGTTAGGGAAACCTAAGGTCAATCACTGATTCGCTCGGAGTGCAAAGGGCTCAGTCATAGGATCCCTTCCCCTTCAAACCTTCCAACCCCAATGAAAAACTAATCCTGGACCCAACCCCCCCCCAAAAGACAAGAAACGCGCCCAACCTTCTTCCCCCCCCCCCCCAGGCTGAAGTTTTTGAATCCCCACAAGACTCAGCGCCTGAAAGCCCGCGCCGGCCAGCAGCGCGGTGCCCAGCGTGGGGCCCAAGGCCTCCCCCAGCGCCGCCGCCGCGTTGAAGAGCGAGCTCCTCGGACAGCCGCGGAAGGCTTTTCGGGCGCAGCAGCCAACACACCCAAGGTAGTTTCTGCTTTTGATTCATAAAACCTCCAATAAAAGAAATCCTTTTCGGATGTCCCAAATCGTTGCCAATACTAAAATACAAGCAGCCAATACTTGCCATTAAAGCAAAGATTAGGGGTCCTTCAAAGGCACCCAGATCTGGGTAGCCGGCCTAAAAAGGTGCCGCGGGAAAAACACGGCATGGCTGAATTGGCCGTGTCTTGGGCTTGTTTGTTGTTCTCCCCCGCCCAAAACTAAAAAAGCCTCCAAAAGAAATACTTGCATGCCCAATTGGCAACCAACAAGTGATGGTCAAACCGCCCTTTAAGCAAGGAAGATGGGTACCCAAACACACACACACACACACACACAGACAGACAGACAGACAGACAGACAGACAGACAGACAGACAGACAGACAGACAGGCAGGCAGGCAGGCAGGCAGGCAGGCAGGCAGGCAGGCAGGCAGGCAGGCAGGCAGGCAGGCAGGCAGGCAGGCAGGCAGGCAGACACACAGACACACAGACACACAGACACACAGACACACAGACACACAGACACACAGACACACAGACACACAGACACACAGACACACAGACACACAGACACACAGACACAAAAACACACAGACACACAGACACACAGACACACAGACACACAGACACACAGACACACAGACACACAGACACACAGACACACAGACACACACACACACTTCCAAGAATGATGCTCCCAAGGGACCAGGGATGGTAGCGTGGGCACCCAAATCGCATACAGAGTTGGGGTGGGGAAAGCCATTCCCACAAAAACATCTTACCTTTCGGTCGGGCCTTGAATGAACCTCATTTGGGTACGCTTCTTTTGGAAGCTCCTGGGCATCAGGAGTTCCCCATATCCTCACAAGCTCCAGTACCCAGGGGGAAAGGACACGTGTTTCTCCGCTTTGAGGGAACTTGTTGATGATTTTCTTGGAATCAAAACACACCCCTCGTTTTCTGGGCAGTGAGCCCAACGGCCCAAATCACACCTGCCCGGGGCCCCGGACACAGGGGGCGATACTTGGTGTCGCGCCACCTCGGGCCCCACGGCGTTTTGGTCCAGACGCTTTGTACATGGCAGGCGGCTGTCTTTGAACAGGGAAACCCCAAACTTGTGATTCTCCTTTTGGTAGCAACCAAGGGGTACCCTGACACACCCCTGTTTTACATGGGCTGACGTTTGGCAAGGGGAATTCAGGGTCAGTTCCCAATTCAGAACGGCAATTCGCCCCAATGATTAGAGCAAAAGGTCAAACCTTTTATAGGTATGGAAAAGCAATTGCAACAAAGTGACTCTCCTTTTGCAGGATTGCTTTTTTGCCTTCAAAGGACTGTTTTCTTGCTCAAGTGCCCGATCTTGAACAGCCATTTTCTTCGCTCATCCAAAGAGTCCAACGAGCAAGAATTGCCCAAAAATACGGGTCTGTCTCAGAATAGGAATCGAACCTCTGTTTGGATGGCTTTAAAGGGAAACCACAACCTGACCAACCGCCCAGAGGGTCCCTAATTTCGAGAAGAAAAAAAAGGTCGATCAAGCCAAGAGTTCAAGCAGGCCACGATCGAGGAAACTGGCAACACCTCCTATGTCCGTCTTTACCGAAGGACAGGAGGGAATACACTTCTGCAGAAACTCCTCAAACACCCATGATTTTGAAGGACCCCAGAATGTGGGTTCCATGTTAACTTGCAGTGGAGAAAAGGATCCGTTTGGATCCATGGCCCAAAAGTAGACACACACTAGAAAATCAAAATGACGAAAAAGTCAAATCGTATGTGTCACGCGCCCGAAATGCCCAAGCCCAACCCAAAGTCACTGGCAATCCACACCAGCCACACAGGAACAGCGCAGCTCAAGATCGTTCAGGGGAATTGGGGGGCTCTCGTGGGAGAGACCCATTTGAAGGCAATCCAGTGTTTCAACCATTGAAGGTTGGTCACCTCGAGACTCGGAGCTAAAGGCATCCTTTAACTGCTTGCTGTTTCTCTTGTGGCACAGTGAGTTTGTTTTCATCATTCCGGGGATGTTTGTCCCCCAACCACTTCTTAGAGTGAGTCCTATGAGTTTCAATCGCCAAAATCAGAGGCTCCAGAACTGAGGAGGTGTCATCATTTGGCCTTGCTCGGCTCCAGAATCCCTTGACCTGTTCCACCATAGTGTCCTAGGAGACTATGCACCCATGTGACATGCCAAGTTGACTCTCCAGGGAAGGCTTGCCTTCGAGCCATTGCTAAAGAGAGCCCTCAATTTATAATAATTGTTGCACAAATGTCTCTCACCAAGCTGAATGGATGAGCCCCGAAAATTTACCATCGTGGGCGAACCAGCAGCTCCTGGTGAAGCCCGGGAAAAGACCTCCTGGCTAAGGGTGTGAGTCACCATGCTCTTGCGGTTTTAGAGGGAACCCAAAAGGGAAAGCCACCTGGGGGTTCCCAGGCTCTTGGTCCCCGCCCGCGCCGGGATTCGGCGCCGGGTTTCGGCCCCAAGTCCGTCCCCGCCTCGATTGAAGTGCCGCTGGACTGGCGGAGCCGCGCTGCGGCCGTCTCCACCTCGGCTGCGGGTTCCACCGCCGATGTCGGAGGTCTGCGAATGGGGGGTGGCCAGGAAACCGACTTGGTCGCGAGTACTGGAGCAAACTCTGTGTAGTCGGTTCGCCCCCAAACAATGATTCGGATATCCCAAAAGAGAACAGTGCGTCCTTCCGGCATTTCGACCAGGTTTTACCATGCTTTCCCCTTACCTACGAGTGGAAGCGCCGGGTCAGACGTGTTGAAGGGACACCCCTCCCCCCTTTTTGGTGCCTACCTAAAAAAAAAGAAGGGAAATCCTGGCGCTCCCTAAGCGGCTGCGTTTTGGGGATATGCTTCATCCAAGGTCCAAATGACACTTCCCTCCCTCTGTTGACCTGGATCCAAAAAGCCGTTGGCGGAAATTCGGGTAAAGGAAAGCCGATGACCGATGTTCTACCTTTGTCACCAAGATTACCAACCCAAAATAGCCTGATTTGCGCATTGATCTCAAGGCCGAAACAAACCTGAAGTTGACCATGTACTACCCGTGGGGGCTGGGAACCCGTGATCCAAAAATAGGTTGCGCCATACTTCACCCATGGTAAAAAGTGTCTTGGTGGACGGTCAAAATTGAAGAGGGTTTGCCTTGGGACTTGCAACCCCTCCCGGTGAGGAAATAGAGGCAACCCCTCCTTTGGAGGGTTTCCACATCTTTTGGGCCCCTTTTTGAGTGTAAACTGCAAAAAACAGAAACAACTCCCAAGGACCTTCGCAGAAATGCCCCCCCAAGCAGCTGGAGAATTGAACAGCACCCCAAAACCTATTGACCTTTGGTTCGAAACCCGAACTGGTCATAAAGCTTTCTGTGGGAGCCTCACTACATGATTGAAGACAAACCCTTCTGTGATGCCAACGTGTACCATCCCTTTAACTAGTTGACCAAACGTAGCACATACAACTGATGCAAAACCAGCTGATCTCCCCAATCCACCAATCATCAGGCCCTTCGGCTGCTCAAACGGGTCATAATCAGAGCATATGGTATCGAAGTAGTCTACGGAATCTGCAAACAGCACCTCTTCGTCAACGTCCAAGCACCCCTTCTTCGGGGGCCCTTGACAGCCATAGTATTAAATAAAGAGACAAAGGCGTGACACGGGGTACACTCATTCAGTTCCCACTCAATGGAGGTACTCCCCAACATCCAACTGGGAGGCAGAACAAATATTGACCGTGGCTCAAAGTAAACCGGGAGCTTGAAGTGAAATCCCCGTCCAAAAGTCAATCAATTTACTGGCGCCAACTGAAAAACGATCACCTCTTTTGGAGGATCCCTTTAAAGAGAAATGGCCCGGACCCCCATGTGTAAGGGAACCCCCCAAAAGAAAACATGCGGTGGGCAGCCCGCGGCTTCTAGGTCCTCCAGCAGAGAGGTCAGAATAAGGGTACCGTTCTTTTTGCTGTAGTCTATTTTAGTAGGGGAACCCTCCCAACCAAAAAAGGGTGAGAAAGGGCACTACTGGGGCAATCATGATTGGACTTAGGCCCAGTTATAGAATGTATATTCCATTGTTTGCTTCCCTTTGAGTCCCTGGCAAAAATGGTTGAGACCTGAGACCCGTCATCCAAGTAGGGGCCTGCTTTCCCGAACCGAACGGAGAGACCTCCGGAGAATGGTTGCACCTAGCTGGACCTACTCTTTCTTTGGCTCCCGGCCATGGTGGGCAGCACCGGAGTCCAGCACAGCGCCCAGCCCGAGCCTGACTCGGTCCCGAGCCGATCTCCCACCAGACCGAGCCGATCTCTTGCACCCACTAAGAATGAAGAGAAGCAAAAGACCTAAAAGCCTGAAGACATGCCAGCAACAATGAAGTTGTCTAAAATGACTGCGGGAACTCCTCAACGGGCTGTGGGAAGTTCTTTACCAAGGAAAACCGGTGATGCAAACTCTTAAGTGGAGGAGTCATTGTGTTTTGGCCGTGAAACCGCCCAGCGCCACGAAAGTGATTTAACCTTGGTCTCCCTTGTGTCTGTTCTTGGCCTCCAGCGAGGCCCTTTTCCTTTTGGATGAGGCATCCCTTTAACATCAACTACATCCTCCATGTGGTTCAGTGTCCTCCATGTTTTTTGGGGTGTGGAGTCCCCCATATTTGTTTGGCGAAACCTTCCTTCCTATTTTTGGCACATGCGCTGATCAATCACATTTTTGGTTATAAACTCCATATGTTGCACCCCCGGTTTTGTTCATGTGTTCAATGCAAATATGCCATGCATCATTTGAAGCTCGTTCAGCTAGGAACTTGAGGAACATGGTCCAGAAACCAAGCCATGTTCAGCCAAATGCCATGTGCAGGGGGGTACCTCGCACTTTGACACCATACGTGGGTCGAAGAGGCCAACCAGAGTGAAAGAGAGTGACTGTTAAGCCCCCGGTCTAGGTCCTTAGGTGCTCTTCAGAGAGGCCCCTCTATGATGCTTTTCCAGAAATGGCATCCAGAGATAGACTCGTCAAGCCTGCGAAGCCTTTTCTCCAAGCCTTTGGGCCTAACATCCCGCCTTCATAAGAGGGGGGTGTCCCCCAATTCGATCGAGTCTGGCCCATAAAAATGAAAATGGAAGCATAAATGGAATTTCAGGTTCCCCCCCTCCCCAAGTTCGAATCATTTTGTGGGGTGGGGAATGGCCCAATCTGCTTTCGTCAAGTGGCCATGGGGCATAACCCATGGCTCCATTTTGGGGTGGATGAACATCCATTTGCAACCAAAATGTTAATGGGTTTTGACCCACAGCCAAGTGCTGAAGCGCCCGAACTTCGGGCGCCTACCAGCAGCAAGCCGCTGATCACCGCCGGCCAGGGCGGCAGCACGGACGCGCTGCCCAGCAGCGCGCAGCCCGTGCCATAGATCAAAAGCCCTGCGCGCGGTGGGGGGGGGTCTCGAAGTTGGAAGATTTTGAGCTTGTGTTGCAAAAACAAAAAGAGACCCTAGAGTGGCCGCGCTTTCTTTTAACCACCCACTTCAGATGGAACCTGACTGGGAGGTACTGGATTGGACCGCTTTTTCTCTAAATAGCTAGCGGATGAGGGTTTGTCATTAAAGCGGCAGGTTCGTCGGTGAGTGAGGAGTTAATCCATTTAAGTCCCAGGTAGTTTAGCCGCTCACCAAGTCAAACTGCCCATTTCAGTACCACTGAGTCCACTGAGGGCCCCTGTGGCAGACTTAGACCCCTTGCAAAAAGCCACACTGTGTGCTAAAGGGAAACGGTTCGGAACACCAAAACAGCAAAGGGGCCAAAAGGTAAGCTAGCCCCCTGCAGATTTTGACATGAAACCCCGAGAACTTTGCGGAGGGACCGCCTCTTTGGGGTCCAATGTGAAGTAAGCCTGGCACCCGCCCCAGCTTTTGGGCTCGCTGATCAGGCGGTGCGTCCCCTGTTTGCGTGGATGGTGCAAAACCCAGCACATGCAAAGCCTGGATAAACCAGCAAAAACCGAACATCTAAAACCCATGGTTCCAATGGATCCCTCTTTTTCACCTCCACTTCTTGGCAGAAGTCCAAGTCCCAAAACTAAAACTGCGGAAAACCCTCACACCCCCCAGAAAAAAGTCACCACCCGTCGAGCCCTCGACCGCCGGAAGCGCCGGAAGCCGCGATCCGAAGGCGCCTGCGGTGATGGGCACCTGGGGTCCCAGCCTCTCCGCGATGAACGGCACCGCCATGGTGACGAAGGTCGAGGGCACCGCCGACCTCCGATTCGGCCGGTTCGAGGAGTCGACGCGATAGAAAAAAAACCGGGGGGTCGCGAAAAGGCCGTCTGGGCTGGTCCGTTTTGGGAGTTGGTACCTGTTGTTGGTGGGTTTTGAGGGGAAACCAAAAGAAAAGCCAAGCCATTTTGGGGGAGGGGGGGGGGGCGAACCAAAGACACGCCCATCTGTGTTTTATTGCTCTAAGTTCCTACTTGTACCACAAAACCCAGGGCTCACTTGTTCCTAAAAAGCCTGGCCTGGCAGGGCTTGCCTTTTGACCCTCCTTGAGGAAGTAAAGGGATCATTTTCCACGATGAGCTGCGATCTTAAAAAACCAAGGACGTCCTGATTTCCTTTCAGAAATCCCCTTCCGGTTCCCAAATTTCAAGCCCTGAGCACCAAAAAGCGTCGTGATCCCCTAAGGACCTTTCACGTAACCCTGGGACGAAAGTTGCAGCTGCTCGCGGCTTGGGCGATCCGAGCGGCAGCGACATGAGGAAGCCAGTGAGCGTCTGGCTAATGGGGCCCAGGACCTGGCGAAAAACGGCCGGTGTGCCCCGGATGGTGGGTCATGTTCCTTGGTTGCCCCAAAAACACCTTGGGCAACGTGTGCCATTTTGTCGGGGGGAAGAAAAAAAAAACGGATTTGTTGGGCGCTTGCCTCAAAGCCAAGGGGCTCCGCGAGCTTTGAGTGGTTGGACCCGCCCCGGTGGACATCAAATTTAGGTGATGAGTTATGTCCACCCACTTCGGAGGAGCTCCCCCCCGCGCCAAAAAAAAGAAAACACATGCCCATTTGCTGAAGCCGGCAAAAAGACATCGGGATTAGATGTTTAACCTTGCCTCATCTGCATTGGTGACTGTAAACAAACATGTATCAATTCAATTCACTCTATCTCCAAGTGTGATTCGAACGAAAAAAGAAAATCAGCTCTGCGATATCTTCCATGACGACCTTGCAGCCAAGGCACACGGTGGAAATAGTCGCCTGAGCTCGTCAGAATGCCGGACAAAACGCTCAACCTGACAGGATAAACCAAGTGGAGTCAACTTTGCTCTTAGTGGGTTATAACCATAACGACTTACTAACTTGGCTGATCATCCAGACAATCCCGTCTACCCAAGGTGATTCCTGGAACACAAACTAGCCAATTGGAAACTGAAGAACCCCCAGGAAACAACATGAAACCCCGGAAGAAACAAAACAGAAAGAACAAAAAAAGAACTGCCAGGAAATGAAAGAAACCCAGGCGTCTCCCTAAAGTTCGGAGAAAACAGTACACAAACAAAAAAAAACGAAAAAGACACAGGCCAAGTCCCGCAAAAAGAGAGAAACGAGAGGCCCACTTTTTGCGGGGCTCATGGCACTCGGTCCACTCGACTGCGCCGAGGGGCCGAGGATGGGCTCGTAGCCGCCCCAGACTCCGAGGCACAGCCCCGAGATGCCGCCCAGCAGCAGCACCCGGCAGCTGCTCACCCGGCCCACCGTGACCTCAGCGGCCGCGCGGAGTTTTTGGGCCGAGAACGGCCGGTGGTTTTCTGAGTTGGAAAAGAAACAGCATCCCCATGAACCCAAAAAATGACCAAAAAAAAACATCCAGGGTTCGTGGCGTGGTCTGAGTTGGATGGAGCCCAAAAACCATCCCCATGAAGCCTGGCTTTGCAGGGGCCCTTAAAACAAACCATTTGGCCATGGCTTCTCACAGGTGTCCTTGCGGTCTTTCTCTTGTCACGTCCCTGGCGGTCTTTTTCCGAATGGGGATCCCTAGGTTCATGTCCAAAATGTTGGGTGATTCCTGCAAGGAACCAGCAAACCGCGTAGGTGTCCTTTTTGGGGAAATAGATGGCCCTGGTAGTTGATTGAATCCCCAAATAAACCAGGGCCATCTATTCTTTCTAGCAAAACAAAAACCCTCCGCAGCGTCCCCCGTTTCCCGCTGCTTTTGCGCGCGAAAAGCCACCAACCAGCGTCGTACCTCGGTTTTACGAACCTCTACACGTGCCAAAACCCCCATAGGTGTCCTTTTAGGGGAAATAGATGGTCCTGATAGATGATTAAACCACCAGGTAAGCCAGGAATCGCCGTCTATTTTTCGAGCAAATCAACCAAAAAGGACACCTATGATGGTTCTGAGTTGGAATGGAGCCCAAGAAAAAGCAGCCCCATGGCGTTGTTGCTGGCGAGACCCCTCTGCTTTAAAAAAAAAAAAAACGGTTTGTGGGTTTAGTGGAAAGCTCCTTGATTTCCCAAAAAGTTGAAGTCTAAAGATCCAACTCAATAGCAGTCAAGATGAACCTTGGCTTTTCAGGCCGCCCTTAAAACAAAGCATTTGGCGAAAAGAAAAACCATGCATCAGAGTTGGTTTCCCAGGGTTTCATCGTAATTGGGTCAACCACTCTTTTAATGGGGGTTGACACCCCTTGCGGTTCGATAGGCAGGAATGAGGGAATGACCACAAGAATAACTCTCCCCGAGTTGGTTTCCTTTAAGGGAATCCCCTTCCTGCCCATTTCTTATGCCAAGGGACGGCGAAAGTAGTTTGGCCTACTAGTAGTAGGCGAAAGTAGTTTGGCCTACTAGTAGTAGGGGCAAAACTTGTCCAAGTACTACTAGTTTGCTCCAATCATGAATGTGTTCAAGTACAGCCCCAGTCAAGTAATTTAGGCTTTCACACACAAACAAATGTTGAGACTCTGCTTCATATGTCTACAATACACGTAAAATAGTTTCTCGAGCCCCAACAGGTTCAGGCTCTCCCTGTAAACACTATCCAAGCAGGCCTCCCTCCCTCTCTCGGTCTCTTTTTTTCTCTCTCTCTCTCTCTCTCTCTCTCTCTCTTTCTCTCTTTCTCTCTCTCTCTCTCTGTGTCGCTCTACATGAAAGAAAGGGGCAGAGGGATCATCCTGCAAGTCCTCTGCCTCCTCACCTGCAGCAAGCATTGGGCGAAGAGGTTTCCCCGCTTGAGTGGTTTCTTTCTTCAGGAACCCCTTTCGGGGTTTTGAGGGGTGCCAACAGTTTCGCCAGCATGGTTGGGGTCTCCGTATGTGACACAAAGCTAGCGAATTGTTGAACGAAGTCGTAACCCACGCATAAGCCTCAAAGTGGAGTCAAGACTGTTGTTGGCTAACTACTTCCTTTACTTGGACCAAGTCACCCCACGACAAGGAAAAGCACTCTTAATCTGGCCCAACATAGACTTAAGACCACCGACAATCGGGGATGGCAACTGATTCCTATTGGCCGCAAATTTGTTTGCCCAAACACATGGAAGTCATGGGGGGCTTCTTTTGGGTTAAGTGGCTGAAATGTTACCTCTTGGGCAAATGCTGATTTAGCTTCCTTGCTGATAGGGTTGTGATAAAGGGGCGCATACAGAGCCCAGGCACAGAAGAGCATGTGGTACATTTTCTGGCAACACGATTCAGGTGATCTGGAGCCAAGCATGAATGCCGCTGCGACGTCTCTTTTGGGGAGGAAGTGGAAAAAACGGAGGGTGTTGGAAGACTACTATCCACCCTTTGACCGTTTGCTGGCAAAATCATCTGAGATGTGCCGTGGTCAAGGCTTTGCGTGTAGTGTGATAGCCACGGATCCCTGGAAACCTTTTGAAGGCCATCCTTCCCTGTATAGCGGTACGCCATGGGGCCTGTTGCACAAATTATGATCAGTGCTTTCTAGCCAAAAGTTAAAGTCAAAAGGAGTTGTTTACCAGGTAGGAGTATGGCTAGGATCAAATCAGAATTGAAATAGAAGTTACCAAGCGTTTAACTTCCTGCCCCTTAAACGGCGCAAGCAAAAAACAAAAGAAACCCAAGGAAAGCACAATTTCAGTCTATAGGTCCGAAGGTTTAAATTGCAAGGTTTAAATTGCAAGGGTTTAAGTTTAAATTGGCTTTGAATTAAATTGCGCTCAGAGTTGTTGTGTTAAATTAGATTTTGAATTACGGTCGTTGTGGGGGTAAGAGTTCAATTAGACTTGAATTAGAACTTTGACTGTGAATTAGATTTTAAATCTGAATTGCTTCCCAAGTAGGTGTTGAACTGGAATTTAGCTAGGATTCAGATCGAACCCAGTACAGAATAAGAACTTAATTAGAATCGGAGTAGACTCTAGTAAGAAAAGACAAGCTTGTTGCCTATTCTAATCAACTAAAATAGAGTTCTTATTCTTCAATTCGACTTTAAATAAGAGTTCCTTTCCAAGTATGATTGCAATTAGAAAGAAATAGTTGGAATGCCAAGGTGCATGTCATTTGGCCTGCCATGTCGCAGGGGCATGTCATTTGCCATGATCATGATGTTCTTACAAAAAACGAGGAAACCGGGGAAAAACAAAAAAACTCAAACAAAACGTACCCTTGGCCCGCCCAGGGACTCTTGGCTTCTTTATTGGCTGTTTGGCTGCTTGCCATGAGGTCTGGGGCAAGCACAGAACAAGCCCTTCCTGCCGTTTGCATATCCGCAGCCGCAGCAAGAACATAAACCAACACACAAATCGTGACTTGCACACCTGCAGGCCCCATGGCGTACCCATCCGGTATTCTAAGGGTGAACAAATTTGCAAGCCTCTCACCCATCCTTCCAGAGCCATTCCTTCTGTTCCAGTGTTCTCTTTGCTGATCCCAGCCTCGGAAAAACCGGGTTGGGTTTGGCCTGGGCAAGAGTTCTCCAGCTCAGATGGCTGGAACATGGGTCCAGGATTTGGACCCCCTCAAAAACTAATGGCTTCGGTGCTTGTTTTTTGGCTTTCCTGTGCAAAAGCCCTCCAAAAAGCATAAAGAATGCGACATACCCCGCATGCTTTGTAGCAGAAACAAGGCGACCACTTCGCCCCGCCTTCTACCAGAGGCCGGGCCTGGGACCGCCTCGTGTCCTGCCAAAGCGTGACCTGGAGCTTGAGCGCCGAAAAGAAAACCGTTTCGGCAATTTGGAGGTCCAAGATTTTCCTGAATCTCAAGATGTTCCCCCCAAAAAAGAAACAATCTTCTGACTCATGATCTAAACCCGGTATCAAAATGGTCGTAATCGCAGAACCATGCTTCAAGAATTGAGAAGGCGGATATCCGCGGCCTTTTATGGTTGGGAGTATCCCTAACGTGAGGGGAAATGGGGCATGATAAACAAAACACACTGTCCAGGTGCCAATGTAGAAGAAAGGGGAACCTTTTTGGAATGATCAAGGGACCTCACCCCTCCATAGGGTTCCAACCCTGATGTTGAAACCACAATTGTTTAAGCGACCTCCTTTTGGCGTGTGACCAGGGTTGGTTTGTTTGAACAAATTTTACCCAACACTGCTCCATTGTGTGTTTAGATGTAACCAGGGTTGGTTTGTTTACACATTAGTTTGCCCAACCCTGCTCCAACCCCAACTCGCTCAACCACCCAATGGCCAAAAAAGAAACATCTTTTCAGGGTAGACCTTTTCTAGTGGGGAAGCCAAACCAAAAGGGAAAAAGGGTGCGACTGAACCACTGGGACCATAAGCTCATTGCTTAGCCCCCGGCCAGTAGGAAGATCACATGCAGAACTGCGCTCACCGCGAAAGGCAGAAAGAAGCCTTTCAATTGGCGCGGGTCGTGAGGGGAACCCGCCCCAAAAGGCCCCCAAGCTCTAGAGTTGTGTCCTGTGCTTCAACCTGATGTGCTTGGTGTTTTTGGCCCATGGCTTAAACTGACCCCTGACAACCCGCCCCCCACATATTAATCAAGGGCGTCTCCCTGGAAGAAAGGAATGCCCACGAAAAAGGGGCCCCCTCAATAATGAGTGAGGGGGCCGCGTTCTGCCCCAGCTCCGAAAGGTGGCCCCCGGGAGAATAGTGCGGCGAAGGGGCGGGGGGCAATGGTGAAAGAGCAAGCCCGTTTTGCAGGACCCTCCTCCTAACAAATTATCCTTAAAGACCAAAGATTCAAACAAATCCCGTCCCCCCTTTGTTGGAAAAAACAAGGGGTGGTTGAAACTAGGGGGCAACCGTGAACAAACCTGATTTGGCTGCCCGCAAGGCAGCATGCCTCTTTCCAGACAGCTCTCGTGTTGGGATGGTCTTTGATCGGGAGTTCCAAGGGCAGCTGGAGCCCTTGTTGGGTGTTTGGTCTCGCATCCTCCGGAATGGATGGGATTCTGTCTCCACGACTAGCACTTCAACAGGGCCTCTTCCCAATCATGGGAAGCAGCGCCAGCAACGACTTTTTGTGTCAATTGGACGGGGCCTTGACAAAAAACAAAAACAGATTGTCGTCAAGCGCACCTGCAAACCGTGAAACTCGATGGGCAACCTGGCGGTTTCGCTGCCTTTGCCATGGCCCAATGGGTTTGTCTCCAAGAGGAATGGGGCGGTGTCCATCTGGAATCCCTTGAAATGCACCCCAAAAAAAAACAAAGACATGTAGTGTCACTCACAAAGTGGTCACCACATGCAACATGCACAAATCAGCAACTCAAAACCGGGAAGCAACAGCCCAAAACAAGGCAAGCCCAGGGGGGCCAAAAGGGACTCTTTGCAGGACGGACTGGCGACCCAATCCGCACGGAGATCCACTGTCTTTGGCAGCAAAGCTGTGGTCTCCCAATTCAAAGAGATCTTCGCAGCACTGGCCACACACACACACACCTGCAAACTGACGTTTTTTGGAGGAATCTCGTTTTGGGGCCCCTTTTGGAGTTCCATGTTAAATGAGGCACCACAAAAGTCGGTAATTCGAACCGAGCCGACACCACCGAAACCTCCCAAGATCAGTGCCTCCGTGCTGGAACAGCGTTCCTTGGGCACGCTTGGCGCTTGACACGTTTTTTGGTGAGCAAAACGTGCCTGGAAACCATACAGGCCCAAAACAATTAGATAAGGTTGTGTTAGCATGGGGTTGTGGGGTGCGTTGTTAGACAACATCGATGTCCCAAAACTCAAACACACCATAGACTACACCTTCATCTTGGATTTTGACACCGAGAAGTGTTCACTAGTTCGTCACTGTCTAAGACTGTTTGAAAGTGAAACGTGTGCTAAGGATACTTTAGGTATCCCATTGGACACAGGTACGGGACCTTGTGTAAGCCTGCAAAGGCCGCATCGCGTCCCCGGAAACTGAAGAGCCAAATAAGCGGCACGTACACAACGACTGCCGTTTCATGAACCTCTTGATCTTCATTCATGCTCACGCCGTCCGTCAGGCTTGCAGGAGCTGACAAGGACCTGTAGTTTGGACAAACCAATGGGCGTGGTAAAGTGTTCTCTGACTAAAGCCCTCGAGGGTGCGGGTCAGTAACAGGTTTCCTTGTTGAAAAGGGGCGCCTTCTTGGATCTTCGACCAAGTGAGTGCGGTGTGAAAGCCCAAAAACAGGATACACCTCCACCAAGCGGGGGACTTATAAATGGATTGTAAGCTAGGTTACTAACGAAAATGAGTTCCAACAAATGGAACGCCAAGGATGCTACACACATTCTTGTCCTTGGATGCAAGCTGGAACCCGTTTATTCGAACCCCCTAATGCCTAACTTGGCCGAACATCCAAGTTGGACTTTCCTTTCAAAATCTCCACGCAGATGAGCCTCCGCCCAGAAAAGGGCCGATGGTGACCCCCACGTTGCCACACACCTCCTGCAGCTCGCGTGCTTCGAAGGACCCACACGGCAAGGTTCGATCCCAAATGTCCAAGGATGTTGACCAAACAAAACATGCAGGGTGACTGTTTGAGCGTTTCACCCCATTGGTAATATAGTGATTCGACCCAGCTCACAAGGGGAGCAAGGTCAACCTCGTGTTTCAGGTTGATCCTGGAAAAAATAGGCCTTACGGATTACTCCCGTGCAGACTCCAAACTCCCATGCTCTTTTAGAGAAAGCTCTGCAACCCACTTTCCGGGTTCGAAGAAAATTAGTCTGCGCGGGCGCAATCAGAGATGTTTGCCACAATGGTCAAGACGTACTTTAGAATGGGCTGCACCCCCCAATGAAAGCTGCAACCGTTCCTGCCCTTTTAGTTCCATGCAAGCAGGAACCCTCAAAATGGAAGCTGTGTGCACTCGTTATTGTCCAGATTCCGGGGCCTGTTTGACAAACACGCCCTGGCTTGCAGCACCAATATTGAACAAGTCACAGGCGGAATCCCCCCCCCACCCCAAAAAAACACTTGGCGAAATCCCCCCAGAAAAAACAAACACACGCACACAGACACGCAGACACACAGACACACACAAGCGGTAGCAGGTACGCTCTTGAAGGCCCGTCCAGCGAAGGTGAAGCCTGACAAAACGTCCGCAAAGGCCGCAAATCGTAGCCCACTCGCAGGGCTCCGGTTTCGTTTGGAGTCACTTATCCAAGGTGCCTTCAAGAGACCCGAAACAGGTTGACCACGGTAGAACCTGTGGGTGTATCAAGGGAGGAGGCTAATCTTTTGGCCAAAGAACCACAAACCGAAGAACCATTGGACTCCTCCTTTTTGAAATGTTCGCCGGCTTCCCCGAATTAACCTTGGGTCTTATGGCAGGGCTTCTGAACTTAAAGTTGAAACCCCAAAACGGAAACCACCCCCGCGCCCCCTTCGTCCCTCCTGCAGCCCCACCACTCGGTTGAACTCCCCTTCGCCCGTGAAGCTTCGCGCCAGGCGCGTGCCTCGCTTCTGGCTGGCGAGCTTCAAGCGAGCGAGCGAGCGAGCGAGCGAGTGCTCGGGTCGCACGGGCACCCGCAAAGCCATGCGGTGCCCAGGGATTTGTTGATTTTTTATATATTTTTCGGGTGGAGATTTCAAAGACCTAAGTTTTCCAAAACGTCAGCTTCCATGATTGGTCCTGTCATGAAGATCCAAGTGATGTACCACTGCGGGAACTCCCTGAGCTGCCTGAGCTGCTCTTTAGCATGGCTGAAGCATCTTCTTCAAGCCAAGCCCTTTCCATGTCGAAGGTCCCCCCCCCCCCCCAGTTTATTCATCTTCCCATGTCCGGCATGGTACGCCCACGTCAACTTAGTTGTGGACAAATTCTTGAATACAAGACAGTCCTGAAGAAAGGCAACAAGCCCACGTGTGTCTCCTAGGGTCTCAATTGTGATCCTTTTGAACCCCTCCAAAAACTCGCCCTCTACAGTAGGTGGCTTCGCCAACAGTCGTTCCATCAAACGTGTCCATTTTCAGGCACCCTCTGAAACGGGTTCCCCCCCCCCCCAACTTCCCCAACCCAAAAACAAAACTTTTGAGCAAGTCGCTCGGTGTCCCTATTAAAGTTTAATAGGATGGTACAAGCGTTTGCCCAACTGACGGTGCTTAGTCAGTAGTATATGGAATACTTGAGAGTCAATTTAAAGCTCGAGCATCAGAAATGATAATGAAACAAACACAATCAAGCTAATCACGATAGTGCCAATTAATAATGATGGCAAACCCAATGGAAACAATCCTACCAATCAAAGTACAAGGCTGATTATAGCAATTGTATTGATGGTCATGACGATACTATGTATAGTATGAAGTTGATTGGTATGTTTACAGCCTGGTCCATTGTGAACGCAAAGAGACAAGGGAAATGTAGGTGTTCTTTTGGTTTCCGTTTCAAACCCTATTCAATAGTCAGGACACTCAAGTCATACTCAACTGACACTGAAAGGATCTACCTTCTTTGGGGTGACAACCCGTATGGCCATTGTTCGGTCAAAGCCCGGTATTTGGCCGCATTTGCCGTATGACTCTGCGTCCGTTTTCCCCCGGCCATTTGCATATACCCGTGTGGTTTTGCCCATCAGGGGAGTAAGGAGGGCTTTTAACCTGCAAACTTCACAATAATTTCAAAACA
Organism: Effrenium voratum; assembly: GCA_963377175.1. Lineage (NCBI taxonomy): Eukaryota > Dinophyceae > Suessiales > Symbiodiniaceae > Effrenium > Effrenium voratum. The sequence continues at coordinate 361,493 of CAUJNA010003567.1, forward strand.
TGGCATAATGATTGGATTCCCGAGTAAACGATTTTTCATCAGAGGTCAGTTCGCTCGTTTTACCCTCGGATCGGTGAACGCGCCAAAAATCACCGGATGGGTTTGACTCCAAATCTGGGAACCTTCAGAAAGCACAAAATCTCAAAACCCTCCAATTCCCCTTTAAACCAACCCCAAAAAGGGTCTCAAAGTCTAACACTCAAAAGGGGGTCAACACAAAAGGGTCGACCTTTTTGACCAAAAAAAAGTGACTCCGTCGCACGACGTCGCTCCACTTCCTGGGCGTTCCCGGCTGATGGAGGTGTAGATGGGAGCGGTGGCCAGGCCCTGCAGGGACCGCCAGAACATCCAGCCTGCGGACGAAAAGACGAAAAGACGAGAACACGACGTACAACCCACCCTCAATTCCAACAGCGGTCACTAGAAATCACATAGAGTTGCAATTTATTGTCGGGTTTGATTGAACATGCCACTTGAGTCATCAGTACTAAACTGGTCGGGACCCAGAACCATGAAAAAACAAAACAAAACATGGCGGCGAAGGCACGCGTTAGGATTCTCCAGTACTAACCTTCACCCAAATGGCAACTCAAACTGGTGAACGAGCTTTGGCTTTTGAAAGTGTTCTTAGGCAAGGCCAAGCGAAGCGGTCACTTGGGCCCCAAGCAAGCCTTCGAGCACCATTGGTCAGCCACGAGAAACGAAGTAGAACCCCTCCAATAAAAGGAGGGGGGGATGTTTTTCTAGGGGAACCTTCCATTTCCATTCTTCCAGGCGTCCGAATCTTTCTACAAAACAAACACCCAAAGCCCTGGGGAAACAGAGCCGTTTTTTGAAAATAACGATGGTTGAAAAGAATGAGGGATCCACCCCTAGAGCTTTTCTGCGAAACCCCACAAAAGAACACCCCCCAACCAAAATCAACCACGGGGTTTATATTCACCCCTTTCTGCGGACATCCAAGGTGCGGGTTTTTTGAGGGTGCCCTAAAAGAAAAACCCCGGAGCCCATGTTGGTTCCCGGTCCAAATCCGGAGAAACTGGCACAAACCCAAGTAGCCTCAACCAAACGGGTGCGAGTCAAAATAGGTTGTGGCACCTGACAAAATCATGGGGCGTTCAACTCTGTGCTTTCCTTTAAAAAAAAAAATGGCCTTCAACTCTTTGGCTTTCCTGTCAACCAAGGTAAAAAGGGTATATATCGCGCCCACAACCTGAAGGGGTAAGGAGGTCAAAAGGTAAAAGGAACCAAAGAAAAAAACTGTTGCAGGCGTCCGCCGCTTCGAGCTAAGTTCCAGCCCCCCACCTGCCACGGAGTCGGAGAGGCCGAAGCCCACCGAGGCCACTGCGAGCAAGAGCAGGCCGCTGTTCAGCATCGCCTCCACCCCGAACCTGTCGCTCGGCTTCCCACGTGGTTTGGTGGTTTGGCCATGGGTCAAAATCCAAATCGTACCCCCAGTGAACATCCCAATCCCACTACAATGGACCAAAATTGGTGATGCGCCTACCAAAAGGGTGCCACCCACAGCCGTTTGGAGTCAGCCCCCAATTTTGCCCCAAGGAGGCCCTGATTCACACGATCAGCTTCCGTCTGCTTGGTGGTTTGGAGCCGAATCGGTTTGGTGGTTCAGGGGGTTTCCCCTTTTGCCCTCCACAAGAAGGGATTCAAAACCTTCTTAGCCACCAATCCAAACAAGCTGGGAGATTTAAGCTGCTTGGCTCCATGAAGCTTCACTCAATGAGCTCCAAGAATGGGAGTCACAGGGTCTGCAGGATGCCTGATGAATGAGTCCGCACAAGGGCAAACCACCCACCCCACTCCCCCTTGTCCACAACAGTCCATGGAACTCTCGGAATTGTTGGCGCCTTCGCAAAGCATCAACCACGTCAATGTCCCCAGGACTTGCGCTGCATATGATCAACTCAGGGGGTGTATGATCGCGCGATACCAGCCATTTACCAACCATGCAGGGTGGTCATGCGGGCCGCCAAGCAACAGTCTTTCCGCTGGGTACTGGCAATCGCTAGGTTCATATCACCCGTCTTGGCTCTCGACAACTTGGGCACTGGGGTCATCCCAACTACCCAGAAAGCTTACCCTGAATGCACACAAATTGGGGGGCCCAGAGGCAAACAGCGGCCCAGAAGAACAGGCGGGCCATGGGAACTAAGGATACCAGAGCCACGAGGTCATGAGGGAACCTGTCAACCAGAAACGCGTGTTTTTGAGTTGTGGGGTACCAACCTGGCGGGAGTATCAAAAGCAAACAAGCAGCACGAAACAGAAAAGCTTGACCAATCTAGTCAAGGATTGTCCAACCAAAAGTTCACATACACAGGGTTCCAAATAAACTTATCATGTAAACAGCACCGCAATTGAAACTCAATGAACATGGATCCAAAAGGTGACGCTTTAAACCACCGGAGGAATGAAGGTTTTGGGCGTGGCGTCTGAGGAGAAAAGTTGGCAGATCAAAATAACTCACCAATGAACGGAACCTTCATCGGGGCAGTCAGTCGCAGAAACACCATCAGTCGCCATCTGCCTGGAAAAAGTCCATCCCTTCGCGGATGCCATGCAACTTAGCACCTCTAGACCCTCTTTGGGAATAGGAAGAAGTGGAGCCGCCAAAACCCATTGACTTTTGATGCCACATTTATCAAAACCTTGCTATGACCCCACCACTTAAACAGGATAGAGCAGGAACCTCTACTAAAATGGCCGATGGCAATCAGTCTTTAGCAATGGGGTTGATTTAGGGCTGCTCCAGCGACCGTTGCGCAAGGCCTAGGAAAGGCAAGAAGGAAATTCAACCAACGCCCTACCCTTCGACCCTTCGAGCATTGATCTAGGGGTTGATTCCCCATTCTTTTCAACCTTCGTTCTTTTCAAAAAACCAGCTATTTTCCCTGGGTTTCCAGAAGTTTTGTAGAAAGATGGATCACTGGAAAGAATGGGGAAGGTACCCCTAGAATTGATCATCCTTTACTTGGTACACCAAAACCATCGTTTCAGAATTCCTTGGCCGTTTTGGTGGTTTGGATGTTGGAGGGTACCTTTCCCATTTGGTTTCAAAAGGAACGGTTCAAACCCCACCAATCCAAACCAACCAAGGGTTGCCAAATGAATCAGCAGTTCCAGAAAGCCGTTTCCCGGGACGCTTTGTAGTGCCCGGCCTGGTCAGCATCCGGTCCATGGGCAGGTTGCCTGCCACCGGCTACGACGGGATCAGTGCGAGCGAGCCGAGCTGCCCAAAAAGGCGTCGCCACCCATGGTGGGTCCGGACAATCAAGAATAGCAGAAGACAACCAATATTATGCATAGGTAGAATACAGATGAACCGAGAAATGGCACGAATCTACAGAAGCAAAGCATAAGGAGAAACGCAAGAAACACATACTCCCCCCAAAGACCTGTAAAGTTGTTCCTTTTTGATGGTGGAGTTTCCTTATCATAATGGGAGCCTTGGATGAACAAACTGTTGGTTCATTTACCGGGATGTCCCATTTAGTTTCAGAGATGAATCCCTGAGTTTTCCTCGAAACACCAGCCAGCCGTGGCTCTCAAAATATTCCACGTGATTGGTTGCAACAAAACATGGGTCTGCGCACCGTTTTGGGGTTGCTTAAAAGGGATACCAAAGGGCTAACTACCATGTGTTGAAGCTTTTCACCTTTCAAGACACATGCCCATATGGAGGCAACAACGCTCACGTCAAGCAAATCTGAATGATATGCATAGGCGCTCCGTGCCGTGGAACCAAACTCAAAAGAGCCGTCGGCAGTCGTCCTTTCCCTGCAGCTTCTCTTGATGGTCGACGAGGAACTGCAAATCTCTTTCGTCGTGCAACACGAATCCATCGTGCGCCGCACTCACGAAGACGCTTGTCTGGAACGAATTCCAGCGTTCCAATCTTCATCTCTTTCAGGCGCGTGAAGCTCCTCGCCGATGAAGCGTAACATGCTTAAGCCTAGGCAAACTGGAACAAAAGTGACGGGATGGGCAACCGAACCTTTGGAATTCATGTTCGCTTTCCGAAGCCTTCTATAATGTGCTCCAGACTTGAACCGGATTTCCCGCTCACATGAGTCATCACAACCCAACCCAAAAACCATGTACAGAATCAGTACAGAATCGAAAAGGCGAATGACCGCACTTATGTAGAATTTGTATTCCCCCCTCTTGAACTTCAACTCGAATAGGTTTTGATGCTCACTTGAGGGCCACAATCATGCTTTCCACTGGGAACTAAAAAGACAACAGCCCGACCCAACCCGGCCCAGCGTGGTCCAACCTGTCCAGACAGAATTGAAAACTCGCTTGGCTGCTGAATTGCTCCTGGGACCCCCAGACAAACGTTTCACCTTGGTGAGGCGGTGGATTGTCTTCCCAAAAAGATATGACATATTTGTTCGGTTTCGGAACCAAAGAGCACGGACCACAATCATATTGGAACACAACTTGAATGAAAACATCGCTAAGGGACCCTCATCATGGAACTCGGAGTTGCTTCCCTCGAAATTAGAGAGTCGCCACAAGTGCACGTCTTCCCAAGCGGGTGCAAGTCTCTCAAAGCAGATGGAGACTCGTGGCAATCTATCTGAATCAAAAAGACTTCAAAAGAAACCCGGGTGAGGGGAAGTGCGCTTTGATAAGCAGGGATGAAATCTCTCTTTTTAGCGTGACAACCTGTCTCCGTGTGAATGGTGCTTTCTTGCAAAAACCAAAGGACACAAACTATGTAGGGCGCCCCATTCGCTTTTGACAACTGTTCAACCCTGACCTCAGGCTGAAGCTTTTGCGTCGTATCAACCCATAGATTCGGAGCCGGTGGAGCCGGTGCAGCCGATATCGACCATGAGTGACTAGTGGGGGCCACGAAGGACCGGTAGTGGGAATGTCTCCCCTTGCTACTGTGGATCTTTTTTTGGCGCTTTTCTCTTAGTGCATAGATCACAGGTGGATCCAGCGTTGCACGGCACCGGACATGATCGTGTGACCGAGCAACAGAGGGCGCTCACCTACGGTGAGCGGAAAAGAAAATAAAAAAGGCCTCACGGCGAATTACCATCAAGCCAAGCCGGGTGAGCCCCGGGTTTGGCTACCACGAGGTCCAGGGGGGACCTCAAGCTACGGGTAACTCCATCGGGTCGGATGAAGTACCGGCGCAGGACCGAGGCAGCCTCCAATCCAGAGGTGAGTGCCGGTCTCTGCAAGAGGCCGGGTCTTGGTGTGGAGTGCCCGATTTTATGTAGGGACCATGAGGCGGTGCCAGTGCCACAAGGCCACATTGAAGTTAAGGCGTTTCTGAGTCTGGCTTAAGAAACGTGTCCAATTGTAACTTTGCGTGGCAAGGCTACGGTCATCACAAGAGTCGGCCTCAATGGAGAGGTCACGGAGCTCCCACCTTGCCGGGTCCCTGGAGGTGGCCGGGGCAGGTATGAGATTATGATGTCTTCGCCAGCACAGCGTGGTGGGTCAGGCCATGCGAGGCTGTTCCTCCAAGCGAGGACCCTCCAAAGAAAGATTGCACCAAAATTGGAGGATAGGATTTTCTCCCTGGACAGGTCAATAGGGAGATGAATGTACGCGTGCGCAGCAACAAGGTCGGAGAGGGAGGGAAGGTTATTCACCTCAAATTCTCTCTTGGATTTGGTAGCTGGCTTGCTATCTTTGACAGCAACAAGGGCAATTTTACCCAGGTAGGCAATGAAATCGTTGTACACCTGCCTGGTAGCTGCATGCTTGGAGGCCGCACGTTGGTGTGCAAGGAACAAGGGCCTATGCTGATGTTGAACGCAGTGCTTGGCAGCCTGATCAGCCAGGTCATTCCCTTTGGCTAACCATCTTTCCCGGGGGCACAATAAGGAGTTGATGTCTTGGTGGGCTGCAACTTTGGTAATGGTGATGCAGCCAATTGGCCGAGCAGAAATTTGGGCATCGATTTGGGACAGGATAGGGTCAATGCGCAGCTTGGCCTTTTTCCCTTCACCAAGGCAGTCCAACAGGCCTTGGACTACGGAGACAACTGCGCTACAATCGCAGTAAAGGTGTGCAGACCAAGTATTTTGGAGTGCCAACAAAATAGCAAACAGCTCGGCGCGAAAACTATTCTGCTCCAAACCGGGTACCAGATCACAGGACACAACCCTACCCGATGGCCAGTCTGGCTCGAGCTGAACCACAGCACCAGCTGCGAGGGTATATGAATGGTCCTCCTGAAAGAAAGCCGACCCATCAACAAACAGGTGGGTGGAGCTAGAGTTGGGTGCAGGGGTTTCACAATAGGGCAAAGTTCTACATAAAGGCGCGCGCAGGGTGTGGGCATCAGGGTCTGCCGGGCACAGCGCAAAGGTTTGGCAGGCAAGGGGCCACTTCTTCACTGCCCGAATGGTGCTGGTGTGGTTGGCGCGGATGTGATCAACCGCAGGGCAACGCATTATGCGGTGGAACTTGCTGTCAGGCTCACCGCACAATGGGCAGGAAATGTCGGTAGGTTTATACTTGGCCTGAAACTCGTGGGTGAAGAATTTGCCGTTCATGATGGTGCCAATGAGGCTTTGCTCTCTGGGGCTCACACGCGTCATAGCCGCTACCGCGGCATAAGGATCAAAAGCACAAAGCTGGAAGTCCTTACGCGTGCAGCATTTTCAAGTGGCATATTGGATCCAAGCCGGATAAAGCTGCTGCCTGAGAGTTTTGATGGTGCAGTCCAGCCATTCGATGGTGAGGTTGGAGTCAGGGTGGACCAGGATCCTAGGGTCCTCAGCAAACCTCCACCCGAAGCGTTTCAGGGCAGTCACAAGGCTCCAAACCTGTCCTTTAATCTTCCCACTGGTGTTGGAAAGGAGTGTGGAGAGGACGTGGTCGGTTCGCTCAGGGAAGGCGCGGGTGTACTGCCGAAAGGACCTAAGGCGAATGATCACATCTTTCCACTGTGGGTCAAGCCCAATGTTTTGGGTGTTGAGGGCAAGCCAGGAGTTGGTGCCAGGCCCCTTTTTTCCGAGGGCTGCCGCAGTGGCGGTTCTGATAGAGTGAAGTTCACTCTCGGTGACGCTGTGGGCACAAATGCCATAGGTAGCCTTGGCTATGCCAGCGGTCTGCGCCATGGTGGCACGGAATTTGTGTGGGATAGGGGGCCCTACGAACTTTATCCAACTTAACCCTAGCGGCCTTGATCCTTTTCTTGAAGGTGGCCTTATGAACTCTTTTTGAATATGACATGTGAACTCCAAGGTCTTTGGCATGAAGTTTGATGGGTACCTCACCCTCGTCGATGTAAGTGCCCTTGAGTTCACGCCGGAGTTTGGCGGAAGTCGCCCAAAGCCAGCTTTTGGGTGGGGAGATTTGCATGCGGAGGGAGTGAACAAGTTTGACAACATGGTCAAGGCCGGCACGGAGCTCTCCTGAAGAGTCTGAGATCAAGGCCCAAGTGTCGGCATAGCACGCAACTCACAGGCAGGTGCATTGGCTTGGAGGACGCAACCAACCCAATAAGCGATGGCGAGCATAAACCACGCCAGTGGTGGAGCCGGAAATGGGGCCGCAAGTGCGGTTGATCTCGAAAGTTCGTCTCATGCATTTCATCATGCTGCCGAAAGCGCGGAGGCATTTGTCGGGTACCCCCATCTTTTTGAGCAGTCTGAGGAGAGGACCTCTGGGTATCGTGTTGTAACATTTGACTAAATCAAGAACTGCACCGCATATGGGTTGCTCGAGGAGGAGGGCTTGCTCAACCTGCTCGGCGGTCCACATTGCAATCAAGTCAGCACCCACTCCCTTAGCGGGCCCCGCTATGGGGGTGGGGATGACCTTGATGAGCTGGGCTGTGACCTGTTCACTTCTGATTTTGGCCCAAAGGCGATAGACCCGACAAAGGACAGTACTGGGCCTAATATCAAGGGGTGATTGCGGCGCGTCACCCTTGTTTAGGCACATCGTCCTGGCAAGAGTCCAGATGCGTGGCCAATCATGTACAGCCGCGTGAGCATATAGAGGTTGTGGTCCGGCTGACGTCGGATGTCGAGGGTGGAAAAACCACAGACCCCTCTACCACTGGCAATGGCCGTGTGGTGGATGGCACGCCGGACATCCGCGACACAGATGTCGGGTACATCAAATTGGGGGCAATCCGGTATTTCATTTAGGAGCGCAGCAGCGTCATTCCACTGAGGGTGTTCAAAATTGGCTGGGTCTCTCTGAAAAAAGGGGGCCCAAGCATCACGAGTCTTGGCATGCATGGCACTGGTGTCAATGGTGACACAGTGTTGTGTGATGGTGCGGACACGATTCCGCAGGCGAAGTGGCTTGTCAAGTACCACATATGATGCATGGGATTGGAGGACAGTGGCATCCTGACCTTGAAAACTAACAGGCAAGTTTTCCGTAGAATCGTGGCCTGCAGGCAGAGGGATGACGCACCTGCCACGCTTAGGCCACGCAACGTTTTTGACATTGGAAGTTTTGGTGTAGTGCACCTCGGAGAGGGGAGCAGCAGGGGCATCTCGGACCTCGCGGAAGGCTCGCTTAGCACCTTTTGCGACATCGGCAGCGATCTCCATCCGCTTGGTCGAAGCACGCTGGATGAATTTAATTTTTTCGGCACGGGTGTGGGCTTCATAGAAGCCATTGCATATATTTTTTACTGCACCGCTGGCATGCGGGAGTTGCGGGTAGGGTAAGCCTAAGTGGGTGGCAACCCAAAAAGGGAACCCCTTATGGAAACCGGTGGCGCCGAAGTAATGGCCGCCCAGAGGTCGGCAATAGCACGGGAGGCACTTTCACTCGGTCGTTTCTCCCAAGCCTCAATTTGTCGGACGCAGGACTGGAGCCTGCGCAGTTGCCTAGTGTGCCGGCGGGACTCAACATCTGGCTGGTCCAGGAGTGGCTCAAAGTCACCATCCCTTGCAAGCCTAGCCAAAGGGGTTGTGGGAGGCTTAGGTTTCACAAAGAACTTGTCAGCACGGCCAAGGTGGTGAGGTTTGACAAAAATGCGATGGCCTTCAGCATCAACGGCACTCTCAGAGAGGGTTTATTGCGCCACACGCGTCCAAATTTTGGCCGCTTTTTGGGTGTCGGCACAGGCAAGTGCATTTTCAAACTGTTCTGCAAAGCAAGACCATTTGGCGTCTGCGCACTTGTCAGCAAGTTGCTGGTCAATCAAGTATCGGTCGAAACTCGGACGCAAGGTCCAAACTGGCACTGTGCTGAGAATGTTGCGTACACGAAAAATAGCCGAAAGCAGCGGGTGGGCATCAAATTGAAAATTAGGCCGGGTTCGGCATTCAACAAGATGCGGCGCAAGGGCCGCGTTGGCCAGGATGTAGGAATACCGGGTGGCATCCTTGCATGTCGGTTCTAGGGAGTGTCCGTGCAACTGACCAGAGAGGGCGGCGCAATCCTTCCATCCAAGGTTGCAAGGGCGTTCCATGTGGGGATGTCGTGAAGGTCACAATTGAAATCACCAATAATAGCAACCGGACCGTTGTGGTTGATGGCCCTAAGGGCAGCAACATCAAATAAACGATTGGTGATGGCAAGGCCGTCAAAATGTGAGTGTCTGTTGAGAGTGGCTCCATAAATGCTAATGATCTTAATATGGTGATGCTGATCAAGGGCCACAAAGGCTTCGGCATACCGGTGAGAGTTCGCAATATCAGAGGGCAAGGCTCCGAATGGGGAAAGTGGTTACTATGGCACTCCCTCCAGCCATACCCCTCATTTTGGCACTGCTACGAGGAAAAGGTTGAACAGGAGGGGACCAAACAACATTGAAATCCTTAGCACGGAACCTAGAGGCAATGATGGATTGGGCTTCTGCCGTGGCGGCAGTTTCCGAAAAACCGTAGATCCCACGCCCCCAAAGGCAAACATCAGGCTCTTTGCCCAGCAAGGTGGTGGGGTTGGCCGTGCCAATGACAAGCCTATCTTGCTGTGAATCGGTAGGAAAGGGTCCAGGGTTGAGGGCCTCACCAAAAGGCACAAATTCAAAGAAGGGGTCCGGTCGAAGAAAAGGGGCAACACCGCACCAAGGTGAGAAGTCCGTAAGGGGGAATAACCCGGGAAAACCCCAGCACAGAAAACCAGGTACGAGCACTAGCAGGCTCATTTTTCTTCGGACCGAAAGTTCCGGGTAGCACCAGGCTGTTCTGGTCGGCCGGGTTCGGATAAAGGCGTGTGGTCTGCCCTTAGTGGCACGGCGTGGTAGCCACAGTGATGGATTGCAACGGGCAGCAAGGGTGTCACTCACAGCGTGGGCAAGGTTTCTGACACAGCTGGCTGCACAAATCATTATCGAGATGCAAGAACGAATTAAGGCTGGGAGATGGTAGCAACCAAGAGTGGACACACTTCGAGGAGGCAGGTCCACCATCCCAGCACATGCTGCTGGGCCACACACTGCCCTGCGTTTTCGCTTCCTGCGGTTTCGACTGAAACGACAAGGTGCAAAGCCATACCTTCTCTTCCTCCTAGGAGCGCGAACACGAAAGGAGGTGCGGCAAACCACAAGAGAAGGTGCGGCAAACCACAAGAGAAGGTGGAATGGACACAAAGCAGGGCGGAGGCCCAACATGATGCAGAAAAAACCAATAATTAGGGTAATACTCCGGGCTGAGAGCCCATAACGAATAGTATCCCACAAATGGGGGGGATTGGAGTCCTTCGTACACTTGCAGGTGCCATCACACCCAGAGAGGGTACTACACGTAGCAATCAGAAGGATGGAATGCAATATGATTTTGATGGGTGGCATGCAAGATATTGACTTCATGCAAAGGTTGCGCGTCACAAGAGTGACCCACTCGGTCATGCAGGCAGTGACGAGAACAGCCCAAGAGGCCGTGTCACAGTATATGCAGCGGCAAGCGTGCAGACAACACGACAAACAGCAAATTATTGCCCAGATCAAAGGGCATAGGCAGTTGGCTATGGTGGTGGTGGGACGGCACAAGGTCCCTAGTCACGACACTTTGCGGGCTTTGGCATGCGGGTCGGATTCGAGTTTGTCCAGGCGGGCACCCAGGTTTTCCTGCATGTTTTGGAACAGCTGGCTCATCTGCTGGAGCAGGCTCTGGCCGCTGGCCTGGACTGCTTGCTCAACCTCGGCGAGCTTGGTATTGGTGTGAGTCTGTCTGTCACCGAGGGCACGGAATTCGGCGGCAGTGGCATCACGGAAATTCTGGAAGTCGGTTTTGGTTTCTTCGACCGACTTGGCAACGGTCTCGACTTCCTGCGCCTGCAACTGGAACTTCTCATCCACCATGGCTTGGAGTTGGTGAGCGAGCTCAGTCTTGAGGTCCGCGAACCTGGTCGTGGCTGTGGAGGCGGACGATCCAGCTTCGCTCGGTGGCTGCATAACAGTGCACTGGACGGCCGGTGGGCCGAGCTTGGGGATGACAGTGTCGCAGGGCTTTTTCAACGACACAACCACAACAAAGCTACCATTGATGCACAGGTGACGGGCCGGTGGCGTGTCCTTGGCTGTGATGAGCCACGTTGACTGGTTGACAGGCCTAGCCCAGTTGTGCGAGGGCAGCGGTCAGCGCTTCCGGGGTTGTGTGATCGGTAAGGTGCTTGAGATGGAAGGCCTCCGAGTCCGGCGGCATCTCACCTTCTGGGACGAACAGGCTTTCGGGGGTGAGGATTTTGCGCACCTTCTGAAGGTTCTCACGCCTGCAACGGAGGGCAAAATGCTGCGAGTGCTCAACGACACCAAGGATGTTGGGGTCACTGGTTGCTTTAGCAACGGCATCATCCAGGGAGGCAGTAGGGAGGGGAATGATGGCGAAGGCTTGGTGCGGCTTCTTGTCGTCTCCCTTTGGTGTGAGGAAGATGCCCGCATTTCCAAGGCAGGTGGGAACGAGAACGGGTTGATCCTCGTGATTGAACGCAGGAGCCATGAACTGCTGAAGCCCTGCAATTGGCTTGGTGTCAACGATTGCAATGGCCAGAGGGCCTGCGCTGATGCGGCTGGCAGGCAGGAAGGCTTCCGCTGCGGCCTTGGTCATGATGGCGAGGCCCTCTTGGTCAGGGCCGAATCTCTCAGGGGCAAGGTATGAGACCTTGGATCCTTCTGCTTTGAAGGACTGCAGGTCGATGGTGATGGTGGCCACATCAATGGCTCTGATGCTGTTAGCATGGGAGCTGCTGGACCCCTGGCTGGGGCCCTCGGACTGCTTGCGCTTGCGCAAGGTCTGCTGCCACTCCTTCAACTCGGTCGGTGTGATGAGACGGATCTTGGCGTCCGATGCAAGCTTTTTGAGCGAGGACCAGAAATTGTGGCTGGGCTCATGCAGGTGGGTGCGTAGGTGAGCCGGATCAACGTTGCTGAGGACACACGCAACACGGGCCGGCAAGGCAGGTTGAGGCACGCCACGGTCGGCAAGGGCCTTGGTCACGACCTTACGTATATCATCATTCTTGGGTGGTCGCTTGGCACCCCCTTTGACTGGACAGGCACGGAAATCCAGCACCTTCTCGGGTTGGGTGCATTCGACCCTGGTGCGGGGGTCAATGTGCTTGCCGTCCTCCATGGTGAGGAAGGATTGGATTTGAGGTACGATGCCGCTCCAATTTCCATGAGCGTAGTGCCTTGCTGGAAGGACATCTCACTGGCTTTGGATTGGAAGGGGCTCCGCACCCATCTTTTGACAAGGGTGGTGTCCTTGTCTGGAGCAGGATTGCCGACACAGGGGATGGCAATGATGGCAGCCCTTGGATAAGGCTTGTGTGATTGGAAGGTCAACTCACAGGTGGCACGCAGAGCCAAGGCAACGGGCAGCTCCGGATTGCACACAAAGCCGTTGACAACAGGCAGGATATCCATTGTTGCTGCGATGTCGGGCAGGAGAAGGCGGATGGCAACAGAGAGGTGCGTATCGTCACGCACAGCACAGGTCCTAACGGTAGTCCACACAGGGTGCCTGATTGCAAGGCGGATGTGTGCCTCACCAGCTGGCTTGGATGCGTCGGAGCAAATCGGTGGGAAAGGGAGCTGTGGCATGTTACACATCTGGACTGGAAGGGCAGGCAGTGGCATCAAGGCAGGGCTGATGGACACCTGGAAGCTGGTTCCCGAGCGAGCAAGGACAAACTCAGCCGGGTGAGCCAGGACCCCATCTTGTTGCGCAACCAGCTGGCTGCAGAGGACCTTTGCATCTCCTGCGACTAGCGCAAGAAGGTCTCTGACAGTCCATGTTGCATCAACCATGCAAATGCGTCCAGTGCCAAGGATATCAGCCGTAACGACCCTGGCAAACTCACGGAAACAGACACGGATGCAGAAACCCTTGAGGTCACTAGGCACCGAGTAAGCGATGGCTTTACTGCCGTTGACCTGGATGTCAGCGCAGTGCTCCGCAAGGATGTGTGGCAGGCTGATACGGAGCATGTCACAAACGGATGCACCGTTCCTAACCCACTGGGTAACCGCCCAAACGCCCTTATCATGTAGGATGCGGCACGGAAGAAGCGAGGGCTCAGGAATGGGCAAAGAGTCCCAGGAATCGACTTGCTGGGACACCGGGATCGTGCCAAACGTGATGTGACCAAACTTGGGCATATCAACAGCAAGATCTTTTCCACCACTGAGAGCAACACATCTGGGTGATGCTTTGGGCACCACACACTCACGCAATGGGTAGGCGATGCCCCAAGTGGTCTCGGGTTCACAGGCACGAGGCAGTGCGGCGGCTGAGGTCTTGCGCAGCTTACGTGGTGGTTCAGAAACATGGGGGGCCGCACTAGGCTTCACACACTTGTGGGTTGGTCCCTGGTGCAGCCGCAGGGGCTGGTGCACGGACGGGTCACCATGGCATTCTTCACGTTCGGTGTGCAGGGCCACATGCACTGGTGTCGGGGAGTCACAAGGCTCAATGGGGTCACTGGCTGCGGATGGCCTGGGGACAACACTGCTACGGACATGCTGCAGTGGGGTCTGCAAGGCACACGTATCAGGAGCGCACATAGGCCCCTGCTGATCAGGTCCGGGGAAAATGCTGGCAGGGAGTGAGGTGCTGGTGCAACTGTTGGATGTGGTTGGGAGAGGCTGGCTGTGGGAGCACAGTACGGCACCAGGATGCAACTGGGACGTCGCTTGAACGCACGGTGTGGGCTCAGTATTCTCCTGGATATCGGCATCCAGGAATCTTTGCCTAGAGGCTGCGAGTGCAAGCTGTCTGAGACTGTCGATATCCCTGATGGTGTATGTACATCCCTGGGTCACGCAGATGGCCCTTGAGGCCCTGATCTTCTTGGCGCAAACCAACTCAATGATACTGGCCAACTCCGTGTCAGGTGCAAACGGGGAAGCGTGGCTGAGGATGACATGGGTCCTACAAATCTGCAGTGCTGCATGGGGCCCAAGCATTTTCCAAGCCTCATCGTGGTCACAGGGAAGGACAAGGTCAAAGGGCTGGGCGAGGCGTGCAGCAAGTTCTGTCGGGCTGAAATACCTGCAGGCATCTAGGGATTGGTCGAACCACAATGGTGTATGGAGACCCTTTTCACACAGGAGGCTGGGAGGGAGCCGATGCTGTCCACCATATGACGCCATGATCGATGGCATGTGCTGGTCTGGGCCAATAGCACGCGCTCGGACTGCACTATCCGCTTTGCCCACAGCAATGGCCTTCTTGGCCCAAGAGGGCAACATGCGTGGCCTGTCTGCGAGACAGAGAGCACACTCCTATGGGCCATGTTGCACACGTTGGGGTTCAACAGGCAAACACCTTGTTCCACCGCCAGCTTCCAAGAGACCCAAGTGGGAACCTCCACATAGATCTCCTTGAGCTCGCCGCGCGTCAATGCTTTCCAGGTGACCGTGCAACTCCCGGAGTCGTGCACGCCCTTGAGGGTGAGGAAAACAAACGCATCCATGGGACTCTGTCGCGCCTAGGCACCACTGGGAGGTGTCCCTTCAGCCGAAATGCCTTTCTTGCTACTGTGGATGGCCGAAATCCTACACCGTCAAAGAACCCTGGAATGATGATTCCCCTGCAAATACCAACAAACTATGGTTTCCCATGGATTCAAAGTGGTGCAGGATTTTGTCCCTCCACAGTATGGAGGAGTATTGCATACGCCCTTAGTTCATGAGTTTGGTTACCATCAATGATTGCTGAATGATGGGATAGTAAGGCGCTTTTGTGGGTATGTATCAAAATAGGGTGATGAGTGTTTCTCCTTTGGTCTGCCTTCAAAAAAGGCTGAAACAAATGGTTCCTCTAGAAAACAGACGCGCACACACAGGCACACACACACACACACAGCCAACTCCCAAAGGACGAGCCAATTCCTCCGTCATTTTGTCCCATGGCATTTCTTGCATCGCTCCAATGGGTCTCCCAAATGGAAGGATCCGCTTCCAATTCTCTCCCCACATCCAGCTAGGGCATCCAGGAATTCCAGCGCGTCCGTTGCCTACGAAGCAGGCGCTGGGCATCGCCGCGAAGATGAGGCCCACCGTGGCAGTGCTGGCGCCGCCTCGTTGCACGAGAACGGTCGGGATCCGCCGCCGGGTCCCGAGCTGAGCCAAGGAAAGAGCTTCACTTAAAAAGACGAAGCCCCCATTTGGCTATGGGTCAAATTCAGTCCCCGGTGAACATCCGATTCAATCCCCACTAAAATAGGTTCTAAAATGGGGGCACCTACCCCGAAATGGGATTTCATTGGCTTTGACAACCACAGCCTTCCCAAAGACGAAGCCCCCAGTTCAAGGGGTTCCCCGACATGGGAGTTTAATCTTGGGAGAGAAGTGGCCCCGAACCTATGCGGTCTGATGCGATCTGCCAGAAACACGAAGCAGCACTGGCAAACGTCTTTGCTTGTCTCGACAGTGGATGGACCAAAAACCTGCACCAGTTGGCAGCGTTGGTGTTGGTCCATCCCAACTAGTGCAGGATTCTGTCCAAACCAAGAGAATGCCAAAATGTTCTATGAGCGAGTCCGAATTTGGAACACCCATGTGAACCTTCTCAGCGAATTACAAAGAATCGCCAAAACAGGAGAAAGCATACCTAGGGAAGCAGCTTTCATTCATGGGAGACCTTGATGTTGAACCACAAGCCTCGTACTGTTGCGATTTCATTTCTGGTGTGACTACCTTTGGCGGAACCCCTTTTGGACGGTGACAAAAAAGGGAAGCCACGCGGGAATCGGCCAATTTCGGAGCTCCCCGATCTCTTGCAAACCCATTCTTCCCTTGCCAAGCCGCACGTCTCGCGCGCATACATCTGGAAGAACGGGCTCATCCTGCACAGGATGGTTGCTGGCCATTCGTGGGCCTTCGCCAGTTGTGTTGGACATTGCCCCGGAGCCAAGGTGGAAAAAGTGAGCACGAGGCCGAAAGAAGGTGAGTCGGGGGTACGAGGGAGAGATGGATGTTCCGGGATCTGGGCAAGTTAGTAACCCTGGTTATACAAGGCACCTTGCGAGCTTCCCAAGTGGTTTATCATCAGGGTAGCCCTTTAACTCCCAAACCTACGGAAAACAATGGGGTGTGGTGTGTTGGAGCAGTCTGGAGTAACTCACCTTTTGCGGGGATGCACCCATGTGACCCAGGTCACCAGAACGGGTCTCCACAACCCCTTTGCAAAGCAAGCGTGGGTTCCATACCTCCCACCCTCTTCGAACTTCCATACCATGTTGCCCGAAAGCTAGTCTACCAATGGACGCCCAAAAGGGTACCAACTTCAAAGGCCATGCTGGATAAGAGGCGCAAATTTGCCTGGCCAGGGTTGCACGTAAGTGGGGCTGGTCCAACCCACCACGTAAGTGGGCTTCCCTGAATAATTATCGCAGAACCCATGGTATTTGAATTTGGGCAAACGCTGTTGCATTTGAATCCTTTTTGGGTTTGTATCCCTTGGAGATGCCCAACGGAAACCACTGATTTTGAGGTTTCCTTGGGCAGGAGGGGTGGGGGGGGGGGAGACAAGCCTAGTTAGTTTGAGGAAACCTGATTTTCCCTCAAAACTCCTATCAATCAACCAATATGCGTATCAATCAATCGCGGGTTCCCGCTATAAGGAACGAGGCAAAGGCCTTTTTCGGGGGGTAGCGTTTGAAGGGGAAACACCCGCACGCACACGCACACACACACACACACACACACATAAGTCTTTCTCGGGGATGGAAGAAGGAGGTTGATTGGCGGGGTTCCTGGTTTGTGTGAAAATGGGTGGGAGCCCTTTGGAAAATCGGTGGTGCCGCCTTTTGGTTCCCAACACAAGCTCCCCACATTTGATGAGATTCCATGTTTGGGTTGCCACTGGACGTTTTGGTTGCCACCCGTTTTAGACGTTTTCCTGCCAAAGGCGCTGGTAGATCATTGCCATGGACAGGAAGTAGGCGCCCAGGCAGCTCACCAGCGTCATCCGTTTCTCTGCGCTCAGCAGCCCCATGGCCGCTTCTTCGCACGCTCACCGCGCGAAGGCGAAGCGCGCGCGTGAGCGCCCAGTAAAAGCGGCTGGGCTCTTTTTGGCCGAAAACGACCGGACGTGGTTTGGGATAAAGCCCAAGGTATGTTTTGTTTTGTTGGGGGGGTGGGGATACCGGGATACTGTGTCTCCCCTTTCTGGGCACCTGTGTGTGTGTGTGTGTTTTTTTTGGCTGCTCGGGTCTCTGGAGCTGGGGGCGATGGGCTATTCCAGAGTCCGCTTGCTTCACACCGCCCCAGAAAAGCGGGAACAAAGGGGACATCCTGCCCACCTTCGGTTCGTGAGCGGCATTCCCCATTCAAGATATTGACCTCCGAATGGCCGATGTCCTTTTGGTTTCTTCAATACCAACCATAAAACCAAAGTCTAACCAAAAAATCAACCCCACCCATGACCCCCAAAATGGTGGCTTTCGTTTTGTGTTTCCTTGGGTCCAAACGGCAGCGCGAACAGGGGCATGGAAGTAGCAGATCGAAGCGACGAACGGTTTCAGCCGTAGTTTGTTTCGATCTTCATCTAAACAAGGGACAAACAAACGACCCAAAAATGAATGAAAATAGCCAACACATGGTGGTTGCCCCATTGAGTTCTCTTCAAACCAACCCACAAAGCACACACCCATAAAGACTGGAGACTCCAGCGCCCGAAATTCGTCTCTTGGCAAGCTCTTCGGCTCTTGCAGAGGAAACCAGCTGCTTTCGAGGAGCAATTCTCGTCGTGCCATGTTCGTGATCCTCAGCCCTCCGAGTCCGTAATTGGAGCGATAGACCCAGCCCCAAGTCAATCTGCCTGCAAGGCGAGCCATTGCAACCTCGTGTGCCATAACCCTTTCAGCTTTTAAGGGCCCCATGGCTCTAAGTCAGAGCCTTGGATTGTGCCGAACTCTCCCCGCTCCTGGGAATGGAACACCCAAAGCCGCGAAAGCCGCGCATTCGGTTTCCATGCGGTGCAAATGGTATGGTTGGAAAAGGAGGCCTGCACTTGGGCCCATGCGGGCGTGTCAAACATATTGGGGACTCAAGACAAAAAAACGTCGTCTCAGATGCTCGCTCACAGCCACAAAAAGAAAGCATCAAAAACCACAAGCCTATCTAAAGCTACGGACAAAGTACGGGCGGGGGAGGCAGCTATTGACATCTGAGAAGCTCAACCCCTCTGAATGGATGGCTTCGACAAAGCAAGGGCTCTCAAATAAACGTACCAAAATGGCACCTTGGTAAATGGAACCAAAGACTAAAACCTGCGTAACCCTATTGAATGTTGAGCCACACCCTTCTATGAAGACTTCCCAGAAAGGAAACCTTCTCCTCGTTCTGCAGTTGCCTTTGTCCCTTTGTAGCCGCCCAAACCGGGGCGCTGCCAGCTGCTTCCCCCCCACATAATCTTAAGAAGAAACAAAAAGTGGCTGGCAGCAGCCAAAAAACGGTTTTGATCGACCCCCCCCCCCCCGCCAAACCGGAGAACCCGAAAAAAAGTCCTGAACCCCGGCCCAAGAGGCGCACCAGCTTCTCCCCCGACCAACCACCCCCGTTCGTTTTGCCCGAGCTCGGCCCGAACAGCTCATCCGGGAGCCCAGGCCCCGAAGTGCGCAAAGTCCAGGGCTGAAGGGAGTCAGGGAGGGTGGTGTTGTTTTTGTTCCCCCACGCCCGGGTTTGATATGGCTCTACAACTCTTGATGTTTGGTTGCAGAAAAAAAAAAAAAAAACAACTTTTTGCAGCCCCAAGAAAAATGAAGAGAACCAAAACAAAGTGCTTTTGGGGTGGTCTTCAACATCGGGTCCCCAAAGTGGCGACGGTGTCCTTGTGGTCTCCCGAGAAATACCCACTCAAGAGGGGTCGAAACACCATGTTGAGCAACACCCATATGTGGGCACAGAGATGGCGAGAGGATACAAACGGACAGAGTTTCTTCTACGCGCCGCAGGCTACAAAAAGGAAAACGAGGTTCCAAGCACGCTTGTCCAGCCTAGACACCTCACCTCACCAGAAGGATGTTCATCTACGGCCATGAAAAGGTGATGCTTGAATCAAGAAACCAGGAAATACAAGGAACCTAAAATTAGGAATTAGGTCAAGCAGCTTCTTAATGGCCGAGCTTTTTCAATCAGTCCTCAAACACCTGGTGACAAAATGAGTCTACCAAAAAGTTCGTGGTCTTACACTTGCTGTGGGGTCGCTGTGCGAAAGCGAGTTTTATCCCTCGTATCCTGCATCCATGCTTGAGCACAGTACTGTTCCTTGACCAGCAGCTGCTTTGCCAGCCTTTCAAGACACTTGGGCACACCTGCTGGTTGAAGGTACCCTTTCTATTGGGTTTTTCAGGAAAACAACAGGGACCACCATTTCTTGGGTTCCGTGTTTGACACACTCCTTTGTATTTGGGTGTCTTTTTGCCGGGGACCCCCGAACATGCTGGTTCTGCTTGAGATGAAGATCGAAGAAAAGCTGCCCTGTGGTCCCGGTGAAGGAGAAAATTTGCGCAGCGACTCCGGTCAGACAAGAAGCGAAGTCAGGGATCTTAGGATCTGAGCTCCAAAATGGAGATCCTTTTCTTGCGACGGTTCGATAGGCAGGGAATGAGAAATGGAATGACCCCAAAGCCATCCCCTATAGTTTCCTGTAAGGGGAATCCTAAGCTTCGTTCCCAAAAACCCGGGCCATTCCCTGCTGAGCACTAGCAGGTTTTGGTGTCCCTCTAAACCAACCTGAATGGGCTAGCCTGAAGAAAACATAACGCCACATGTTGCGAGTGTGTATTGGAGATTGTCTTGCAGTCGCGGGATGCGATCAAAGCGGAATCAGCCAACAAAGATGTGTGTGCGTGTTCTTCCCGAAACTTCTAGTTGCTGGAAGGGAGCTTTTCCCTGTTGGTCGAAGTGACTCCAAGAAACGCTGGCAAGACAACTTGGTCTTGTTTCTGCTTGCATGCAGGCACTTGGAGGAGCCAGTGAGTTTTTGAAGTTAACTGCACATGCCTCGCAGGAAGCAACAAATATGGAGGTTTGGAGTCTAAGCCTCCACATCGGCAAAATACATCATGTTCACTCCCGACTCACCCCCCTCCCAAAAAAAAAGAATAACCACATATATGCAAAATTAAGGGAGGCTCTCTTTTGAGTGGCTTGCTATCCGGAGGCCACTGAATATTCCTTGTTGGCTTCACTCCTCAGGGCCCGCCCGAGGCCGAGACCGGCCCCACCGGGGCTCCCGCCCACGGCGCGGCTGTGGCCCCCTTCCGCCAGCGCCGGGGCTTCCGTGTTGGCCGCCAAGGGGCACGCGTGTTGGTGCAGCGCCTAGAGGCGGGGTTTTCAGTGGCTGGTGGGTCAAGAAAAGGTAAGGGAAACCCGGGGAAATGGAGACATGGACTAACACCTGTCACATTTCATTTTGACCCCCCATATCTTTCTTGAGGGTACCCTCCGGTGTTTGGCAAAAGAAAAGACACCATTTGGGGGGGGGGGGTCCCCCAAAAGACCAGACACACGTGGGAGTTGCTCAGAACGGACCCCGGGTGTTGAAAGGGAACCAAGGGGGCAATTCACAACCATTGATAGCCAATATCTGCCCATGGCTCCCCATCCAAATTGTTACGTGGTGAGCCCCCAATGATTAGGGAGTCATAGGCCTTGCAATAAGGCCTTGAAAACGGGGGTTGTTGGGGGTAGTTTTGGGCCTGGTCAAAAGGATTTGTCTGTGACAAATGTTCAAATCCTCAAGTATGGGTACTTGAGCCCTCTAGAATCCCTCCTCCCCCAAACCCGAAAGCCTCCCAAACCTTCCTTTACCATGCAGAAAACCACCAAATGGGCACTCAGGCCCACATCCCAGAAAGTTGCCACATGCTTACACAATTCAACTCATACTATAGCTATGGTGGCTGCCAGGGTAAAACTGGCGGAAATCACGTGCCTAAGTCCAATGGTGAACAAAGGGGCCCCTCCAAAGGGCCCTTTTAGTCATTGCTCCCATGCGCACACTTGCACACTTGCAATGGTTGTCTCGATTCCCTGAGGGGTCCAGGACCAAATCCCACGAAGTCAACGGATGTTTTGACGATGGCACCTGCTTCCCCTTTCTTCAACGGGTCCCTGGCAACAAAGTTCCCCCCCGCTTCCTCAAAACTAATGCCTTGCTTTCTTTGAAAGGGCAAGTTGAAATGTGCCCCTTCGCGTCCATGCATGCGCAGCACTTGCATAGCTTTCCATAGAGCCAGGCGCAAGGCATGCAAAGACATGCTGTCTTTGCGCGAGCTTGTGCTTCAGCTTTGCCTGGCAGGCCTTCACAATCTTCGCGAGGCAAGTGTGAGCGTCAGCTTAGCTTTGAGACAAGGCTGATCCGCCTTTGATGAGCTCCGGATCAGACAGAGCTGGGAAGCCATTGCTCTTCGTTTTGCCCCTGAAAGAGTGCAAGTCCACCAAGGGCAAAGCGCTCCAAGCTCGCCGAACCTGTAATTGCCTCCAGGTGAGCTTCACCGTCTCTCCAAATGAAGTTTGGCTCTTTCCAGAAGAAAGATTCAGTTGAGTTGGCCCACTCGCACGTGGCTTCTCCTTTTTCTTGGGGTCAATGGTGACTCCACCACCCACCCCGCCCCCCCACCAGAGGAGGCCCCACGCCCCACCTGCAGCAGCGTGCGCTTGCCGATGCCGGGCCCTCGGATCCGAGAAAAGGCAAGATGGCGTATCGGTTGCTCCCAGTTTCCCACGGATTGCTGATCTCTCAAACAGCTTCTCTGCTCGACAGGATTTCTCCCATCCAGTTGTGTATCAGGGCGGGCCCCCTGGCGGAAAGACATATCTAAAACGGAAACCCCCACGATCAAAAACCGGTGGGTAAGTGAGGGGTCAACATCAAGTCAGGAGGGTCTGCCACATGTCACCAACCAAGCTGCGCAGCGCCCTTTCTAACGAGAGGGCGAGGGGGGGACATCCTTGTATCCTGATACCCCATCTGCATCCCAAATCTGCATCCAAACCTGGTAACATATCTTGTAAAATAATGTCATGTTGTCCCTTCGCCTACCAAAATCCAACGTGCGTTCTAGACACACCATGGCGATGGGGGCTTGGCTGCTCAATAATGACCTCCTGTTTGATCAAACTGGGAGTCAACGTTTGGTGCATACTAATCTTCACCTGAGCATAGGTGTCCTCTAGGGAAAATAGATGGCCCTGGTAGATGATCAAACCACCAGCTAAACCAGGGCCATCTATTTTTCTAGCAAAACAACAAAAAGGACGCCTATGCACTTGAGTCATAATCAAAACCGATCGGTACTAAAATAGTCTACCCACCATGTAAAGAATTAAAAAGGCGGCGAGGGCACCCCATAACTTGGTTAGAATTCTCCTTCACTCCCATTAACGTGGCACCTGACAAGGGGGGTCCCTCTAAGAGGAAACTGATCTGCTCCCTAACGGCTCCCTTCTAACCAGCAAAATTGGATTCCTGGACTATCTTCCCCAACCACCAGCTAGAATATCCCCCAAAAACCACCTAAAACCCCTCAACCCACCCAAAAAGAAACCACCCGAACCTCCCAATCACCGCCTTTTCGCTGCCTCTGGCTCTCACCTCGAGCCAAGCGTCGGCCCAGGCACAGCACCTTGGCGTCCGGCGCCCGCGCCGCGGTGGCCTCGGCGCGACGCCCCGAGGTCTCCCGCTGAGCGCTTCTCGCGTGCCTCGGCCTTGCCTCGCTGAGGGCATCTGGGAAGAAGGGGGGAAGAAGGAAGATCTTTCGGGGGAAGAAAAAAAAGAGGAAAAAAAAGAAAAAGGGGGGGGGGGGGGGGGGGGAAAAAGAGTAGCTGGTCCTCCTTTTTGTGGGTGAACAGAAGCCGAGGATTTCTCTTAGCCTCCCGTTTTGGGGGGAAATCTTGAGGCGTGCCAAACCATTTGGTGGGTGAAAAAATAAAGAGAAGAAACCGGGGTGAATTTGGGAGAAGTTCTTGTTCTCCGTTTTGGGGAGAAAAATGAAGTTGGGCAAGCTACAAATGTGGCCGCCGGAATGGCGTGCTTTTTTGCCTGAATGTGAAAAAAGGCGAGGCGGCAGGGTGGTTCTTTGGCCAAAATGAATGAGAACCCAACCGTTGGCTGGAGAAGCCCTTTCTGCTTGTTTGGTGGATATGTGCTATGGTCAAAACTTTAATGAAGTGTCGGCCACTGTGGCATCCTTTTTCCCGGAAAACTCTGGACTTCCATGCGGAATTACGGACGGAGCCACTAGCTGCCCGTCAGAAGGACAAACACCAATCATAGGCACCCAAAGCCTAAAAAGGGGTTGGCCGTGACCAATCGGCAGATCTCGAACCCTGAAAACGGGATGTGATGCTTGCCCGGGGACAACCCACTTGGATTTTAAGCCGCGCAACAACAGGGCTGTATGACAAAGAAAATGCAAACTTTGGGGTAGTTTTGCGGGGCACACACCAAAGAGCCGACCGTCTGGCAAAGCCGGGTATCCCCGCAACCTCTGTGAGTATGCCCTCCCAGATGCCTGCGAGGCATTCAAAAAGGGGCGGGCATCGACGAGATGGGCAGGCTGAAGCCTTCTTTCCAACCAAAGCAAATCAGAGGGCTGGCTGAACTGGGCTGTCAGATGCCAAAAGGTTAACTTCTAGTGGGTTGAATGGAAACCGTTCAGATATGCAGACTTTAGGAACCGGATGGTTGGGAACCACCAAGTGAAAAGAGGCAGCGTGTGCGCTGGTGCCAAGGCTTACGCGCGAAAGGGACATCTCAGACCAATGGCGGCAGATTGGGGTGGTTCGCATACGCGTCTTACTCAGCTGGCGTGTTTATCCTGGCCCAGGATTCCTGGCATAAGGTCTTCCCAGGTGAAACGCGAAAGGTAAAGCCAAAGAGCAACAAAGGGATGAACCTGAGCGCCTGAGGGGGTTAGGAATCATTGTGATTTTCTGATGCGAGTGGCAGGTTGGGTTTTGGAATTCTGGCGAATGGAGTGCTAGATGTGCTATGTGTAAATCAACGAAAGCCTTTCCGCGGATCACCGACGGATGAACCAGGATCTGAAAGTAGATGGCACAATGCCCTTCTGGGGGTAAGTAAAGGGGGATGACTAACTAAAAATGAGGGGATTGTGCGGTCTATAGCCACCCAACTCTAGTGTTGAATAGGTAGATTCCAGGTAGATGGCAGGGCACTCACAGAGAATCGCAATATCCACGGATTGAACTGTGGAGGGAGTCAGGCTTTGTCCAAATCTCAATGCACGAATGTTACTTGGGTCTTCGCTCAAATCAGAAAGTGGTCAGCCACCTGTTGCTGGTCGTAACCCAGCATAGTCTCAAGAAGGGGTTGATGTTTTCCATTGCTTTAGGACAAGCACACACACACACACACACCTGAAATAACCTTAGTATTTCCCCCGAACTACACATGAGGTATTCAAACAATAGCCCATATTTAGTGAACCTCAAACTACAATATATCCCATGAAACACGAGCTGACCCCCTCCCAAAAAAAAAGAAAACATGGCGAAAGCCATGTATCTTCAGATATGGATTTCCCTTCGGAACCACGACTTCGAGCCAAGGCCCAAAACGAACGAAGAGCCGCCTTTGTCAGCGGGGGCAAAGCTGCCTCTGCGACTCGCCCGGCTATCCTGAGCAAACAGCCCCAGCGGCCCAAGACAAGCGGGACGCCTCCTGTCCCCTAATCAACGTGGAACCCACTAAAGGGTCCATGTTGATGGAAAATGGTCCTCCAGGACCAGCTTTAGTCAGGTTCCATGTAAAAGGACACGAGGGTAGGCCAAATTGTCATTCACAGATGTTCAGTGACCCTGGGAAAAAAAGGGACCCCTTTTTTGGGAAGACCATTTTAGTGGGGGCAGCCACCAACAACAAAAGGGGAAAAAGGGAGCCACTGAACAACTGAGCATTCACAGACTGAAAGGGAACCTGAAAGGAGCCTTCAGGTCGCAGCTCCCGAAAAACCGTCGGGGAGAACTGGTCTAGAAACAAGCGTGTCCAAATAGAGTTGTTCTAGATGGCCACGGAAATGGCCGCCAAACCTGGTCTATCTGGACACTATATATATATATATATATTCTATCTGGACACAACATATCCTATCTTTCGTGGAATCCACAGTAGTATTCCATCTTCTTGGAGCCTGCAAAAAAAGGACACGTGTTGAACTGCCCACAACATAGAATACGTGTCAACTACAAGGTAGAACAGTTTCTTGTCAACCAACTGGGACATTGAACTTATATTCAGCACCTGTCAGACGGGCAGTTGTGCCTAAAACTCAAGGCTGAACTTGTGCGAGATCTGTGTGGAGTTGTCTTGTCCACCAGAATCGGAGTGGCAGTGCACCAAAGCAGATCAAGTGTTGTTTTGGTGTTTGGGCACATTCAAGACCCTTGTTGTCACATATCAGTTCATCAGATTGAGTAAAATAGCAAATACAATCAACACATATGCGCGAAACATGTGAATATGAATGTGAAGCATGTGCAAGTATGTGATTTGAGGCTTCTTCGGTCAAAGGCCCTTACATTTAAATGCCACGGACAATCTTATGGAATAGTTGTGCTGCAAATGAATGTTGAGAGCTAAGATGGCAAAGTATTGAACAATGCAGTTTGTCAGTGTTTTGCAAAACACACATCGCATAGAACAGCGGTGTTCAAATACAATATTGGTGTCCAGATATACTGTTTGCTTACATTTCAGTTGTGCAAACTGTGTGATTTAGCTGAGGGACAACCTCTATAACATTGAGTGTTTTGTTTGGTGCGGTGCTTCTAAATTATATCGGAACAATCTTCAATCCTGGTGAGTCACAGCCTCGTGTGAATCCCGCAAAAGAGTTGGAGCTTGGGTTGGGGCGGTTTTAGGGTTGTTTCAATACGCTTTGGCTGGGTTTAGGGCGGGTGTCGGAGGGATTTCGGTTGAGTTGATCTCGAAAGGAAATTCACCCAATGAAACATAAAAAGCAACACGGCGGGTGGCAAAACAGAGTGGACCATTTTCAGTCTGCTTTGCGCGCTTTCGGGACCACAAGGCGAGTACAATACGTACCCCTAAACCCAACGAAGGCAAAAGGCAAATCCCGAAAGAGGCAGCTGAAGCCAATGAAGCCTTGTATTTTTGCAATTCACCAAGAAAGGCGGAGGGGGGGCGGGGGACTTCTGTGCCTTCTCGGCGTTTCCTCTAACATAGGCACCTCGCCAGGTTTTCCTGTGGCTTTCCAACAAGTCGCCGTCAAATGGATATCACAGAAAATGAGCCCGCACAGGAATGGTGAGCGGTTAGCCACCCAGGTTGTGGGACTTGTAAGTGGGTTATAGCCAGGGTGACGTATGAACTTGGGCGGAACACCCACGCAACGAAGCAAAAGCCTGAATCCTGCCATTCAGAGTCTTGAGAAAAGTCAGACTTGGCTCAGCACCAATGAGATCACGCCACACAAAATTGCTCGGTCGCCCCTATTGGGTGGAATGCGCTGGGTCCAAAGTCACGTCCTTTGTGTGTTTTTTCTTCTCAAAACCGTAGTGGAAACACCCCCCAAAGGTGATTCCCACCCCCGGGAAGAAAAAAAATGGCCAGCCGCTTCCAAGAACCCCTCAAAATCTTGATTGGACCATCCACAAAACCCGCTTGGGAAAGAGCCAAAGAACCCAAAACCGCCGAGCGCCCCAGCGACCTTTCCCGTCATAGCTTGGGAGAGAGGTTGCTGAAAAACTGCCGCACTGTCAACTACGAATGAAACGGATATTGCCTGTGCTTTTCTTTGCTTTTATGTAGCTATTGCTTGGCGTAGATTCTCTGGAGATATTGACATATAATTGTATAGCTTGGATAAAGAACTGGTGTCTGGGTCAGCTCTGATGAAACTCAGCGGCTTTTGCTCTGCACGGGCTGTTTCTTCCCGCAGGGCCAAGACGGAGTGCATTGCTGAGATACAACACATCCCTGGCTCCGAACTCATGGATCGCTTTCCGGGCAAAAGCCTTCAAAGTAAGCAAAGAATTGCACAAGTTGACACAAACTGGAAAGACCTCTGGGGGAATTGATTGTGCAAAAAACGATCTCTATGCTAAATCCGAGGAGGGCGGACTGCACTCAGAAACAAGTCGTGAGCCTCACAGCAGCGAGCGGCGCTTCCTCAAAAACGGCCAGCGCCTTGCGGGGGCATAGGCCAGTAAGTCCACGCTCGGCTCAAAATGGCCGCGGAGCCAAGAGGTTTCAGCCCCTTTCGTCGGATTCGAATCGGCCGGATCGATCTTCGGATGGCAACTTATCAGCTGAGGGATCGGTCGTTCAACCCCTGGAACTCTCATCTCCAGCACTTCTCCACTGTTTGTTTAAGTAAAGCGCAAATGTCCAGCCATGTCGGAATGTTTGGGACAACTGCATACTTAGCACCCAGCTAGGGCTCCCAACAATATAGCAATCACGCCCAAGATAGATGTCGTAGGAATCATTCAATGTTTTTGGGGAAGCACAAAGAAAACGTCCGGCTCTGTTAAGGTCAGTGTCGGCATTGACCCATGGAAAACGGCGTGGATGCGCCTTTCATGGAATCCTCCTGTTCCAACCCCGCTGGTTGGTACTCTATTCGTAGCCTGGAAAGGGGTGGGTCCACAAATGCAGCGCATCCCAGCCTGTTTCTACTCAGGAGATCGGCCTAGGTTCCAATCCGTGTGTAAGTCTTGCTAGGTGAGGTCAACCATCTTGGGTTACAACCCCAGATTGGGCGAACATCCAAACAGATTGTCAGAGGTTCTTCCGGTTTGTGGAAGCACCACCGGCCCGCCGCTTGTTTTCCTTGCACTGGAAACCTTCTCCAGGGAGTCTGAGCAACTCTTTCCCTGCTGAGTTGACAATCAACGGCCTAGCAACCAAACTGTTTAGGCATGGATATACTCTAAAATCCTAACAACTCACCAGCATGGAATAATAAATTGGCTCCAGGGAACATCGGTTGCAAAGCCTCACAATGTTTTGCCTATGAAGAAATCTACCAACTCAACAGGCTAAGGCGGCATGCGACACCTACGCCTCGTTCAGGTGGCACAACTTGCACTGAGGCGAATTCAGACAGTGGAACTCTGAACCGGGGGCAGTGTACCCCCTAAATCATGGGCACACTTTGATTCACTGCCCCCAGGCTAGGCACTACCTACTATAGCCTACGGCCCAAGCACTCAAAGTGCTTAGCCTCCAAGGGATTCTTGTGGTTGGGCCTGCCCCTCCTTTTCGAAAGACCATGAACATATGATAAAAGAATATCTAAGATTCGGCACCATCTACTCCTAGAAGTCTCACATGCCCAACAAGCGCGGAAATCACAGCATCATCTGTTGAAATGTTGACGAATATAGGGGAAACCAAAAGGTCTGACGGTTGATCCCGCTGTGGGCAAGCGAGGAAACAACGGCTTTGGCCCAACCCCGGTATTTGCTTGGCGCCATTCCGGGAGTTCAGGTTTCGCGAGGCTTGACCAGCTGATTTGAAAGACCTTTGGGGAGAAATTCAAATTTGGGTCCTGAAGGAAGCTAGCGCAGGCAATGGACACGCGAATTCGGATCCACAAAAAACACGTAAGAGACCGTTTGCCAAATAAAGGGTGATGTTTGCCAAACTCAACAGCTGAGTTGACCCATTAACAAAAACGGGTAAAAGGCAGTTTCCAGAATCGGGGACCCTTTAGTGTTTCTTGTGACCCATCACAAGGTGAACTAGACGTCAAGAACAGGCTTGGGGTTGCAAGCTCCAATCACTCCGATGATATTGGCAAAGAATACCTGGCCAGTCCGATGGGAAGCTCGCGAGTGATCAAACCTGTGACTCTTGACTCCTGGGCCGCCAAGGGTAAAAATGAAAGCGGCGCCAGAGAAAGCTGCAGCTTCAGCAACAGTGATGCAGTGTTGGTTGACAGTGGTCTCTAAGGAAGGGCCAAGTAGAGCCAACACCCATGGGAAAGCCTCAACAGGGCAGCCAAATGGCCGAACCTGCTTGTCATGGCCCCAGTCTGGGGCACACAAAAGATAACACCTCGGATTGATATTGTTTGTCCAATTGCATTTACCTACCACCAAGGAACGTGTATAACCTAGAGGTAAAAACCCTCCTTACCTCCTGCAGTAGCGAAATACCCAGAAGCACTTGGTGCTCAAATTCATGAAAGTGTCTGATTGAAAGCACCGGCGTTATAAGGGATCCTCTAATGAGCTGGTAATGTAATTTGTGTCTGGCCCCTGGCATCTTTTAAGGGACTCCCATCCTACTAGGCTGGTGTCACCCAAGCGTTAGTGATCCTGATCAACCAGGGCTTTGTTTGATGCGGGGCTGCCACTAATTGGTCGTGCCTTTTTGTTGATGGTACCGTTTTTAAGCGGAAACCGAAAGGGAAAAGGGGACACCTCTTGGAGGGTCCGACCGTCCCTGGTCAGCACCCTTCGCCCTGCCTTGGATTCCGCCGGAAGAACTGCGCTGCGAGAGCCTCGGAAAGTGAATACCGTGGCGTCCAACCAGCTGAGCCCCTTTTGGTGGTTTGCAGTTTTCCCCGAATCCAAATGCCCACTGCATTTGGGGTATCATGATAACACCAGACTAAAGCAGGAGGTATGTATCATGGGGATTTAGCTTGTTCAAAACTTTAATATACATATATATATATATATATTATATATATAGTCTATGAATATATATATAGTCTACAAGTATATCATATATATATATATATATGTATTCCTAGTGGGTATTTGCAGCAGGGGGTTGGTGCTTTGCTGGTTTTGGAATGTCCACCCCGTTTGGAAGCAGAACCGCTAGGAGAAGGGAAGTTTCCCCAAAAGTTCTCCGCATTTAGAATGAGTTGCGCCCAAACCATCAAGCAGAGGGAGTGTTCATCCTGGGTTTGCATCCCTAAAGCAACTGCGGACTGGGCACCAGCCCATTGACACTTGGTTCTAGTTGAGCCTCGCCATGATACCTTGCTACCCCCAAGGGCACCGACTGGAGCCCAGGGGTTCCCCTTGGGAAACTGCCCGAGCCCCAAAATGGAACGCTGGGATGTGAAACACTCGCAGGGGCGGTCATCGCGCTCGGAAATGGACAAGAAAATCCGGGACCCAACTATATATTAAAATGTTCAAAATATTATATCTATATATAGATATATATATATATATATACATATATGCATAATACATTGTAATACATATGTGCATATATATATATACACATATAAACAGGGTCACAGTATGGCTGTGGGGCAAAACCAATGGTACCATATGAGGTTTTTCTGGTACCTTTGGCGGATTGAAAGTTGCAAAAAGGTTCGGCCCCAAAGTGCGGCAGATGTCTATCGCTCAAAAAATCGGAAAGCAAGCTTCATTCAAGTTGGCGCAAGAATATTCAAACCAAAGAAGGTGCGGGTCGGCAAATCATAGCAAATCCGAACCAAGACTCGCCCAAGGGACGTCGATCAAACGCATGGGTGATCACCTGGAATTGGGGCGTGACGAAACTGGTCAGGGCAAACCCGTGAGCCAACTCCCTCTTTCAACATGCTTTAAATCCTGATGTTTGAACAGCCAGGGCGCTTGCTTAAACGAGTTTCGCCCAACCCTGAGGACAATCGAGGTTACCCTTCCCCCATAAGCCACGGAATCCCCGAACAATCTCTTGGGCCGGTTTAGTTTCCTCTCACTTGGCCCACACCTACAAGCCAGTCTGACCACTCATACAAGCGAACGACCCAAGGCGCAAGCCAATCTGACCACTCTCACAAGGCAGTTTGACAGCCACAAATCAATCCGACTCTTCACAGGTCATTTCGGCCACTGGAGATTGGAGCAAGCCAATCCGACCACCCTGACCAGCCAATGTGACTTGCAGATCATTGTCCGGCCTGGCCCGATACCAACAACGCATCATGAACTGTTCCGGTTGTGTGCCTGCAGGCCTGCGGGCAAGGAACAATCGAACAAGCAGAGGAACAATCGAACAACCGCATTCACATGCCAAGATGCAAATTACGAATGCATGCAGGAACCAAATGACAATGGCATTGTCTTCTGCGGCCCGGCTTCACGCCGCTGCACACCCAAAACAGTATCTGTTTCAGATTTCGGCACCCAAGTACAAAAATCATATCAGAGGATACTGCAAGAAAAACCTCTCGATCATTTCCCCTGGGGGCCCCGCGCATTCCAAGCATTTCGCTCAGGCGCACGCCTAAGCGCCGCCGCTCACGGCTTGAAGGGAAGGGGGGGGGGCCGGGCCGTAAAAATCAGGGCTCCCGATTTGTTGCCCAAAAGGAGACTCGTTCTCAGACCAAACCCCGAAAAGGTCGTTGAATCCAACCCCAAGGGTACCCTCGAAAAAGACAAAGCCGCTTCTAGAAAATGGTTTGGATGTGGATGCATGTTACCCCTGTTCCATCCTCTTTTGGTACCCTTCGAGGGGTCTACCGGTGCATCCAAACCGCAGACTTGAAGTAACCAAAAGTGATGAACCATCCTCCCATCGTTTCCTTTAAGGGGATCCGTTCCCTCATTCCCAAAGCCCTCTTCAGCCCCTACTGAGAACCGGCAAGCGTCGTAACCTACCAAAGCCAGGGGTTGTAAGTCCGCACTCAAGTCCATGCAAGTGGTTCATCAATATGCGCAGCTAGTATGCCCCCTTCGCGTGGGTTATGTTGGGGAAGCCCCACTTGGGGGGCGTATTAACTGGGGATGTTGACCACTCACTAAGTTTTAGTGAGCTTGGCCAAAACCTTTGCTCAGCCGTTCTGGCTTGGAAAATGGTTTGGGGGCACTGGGTTTCTCGAAAGAGGGACGCCTAACAGTGGGGCGGTTTCCGTCTGGTTGCCCTTTAACACCAAGGGGGAACCCTGGCCAAAAACGAGTTTTCTGGGCGCCAAAACCCGCATTTCGACCGCGCACTGAGCTTTTGTCCACTTCGGAAAATTCGCCAAGCTTCGACCCAAAGGTTTGTCCAAAGATCCAACCAAGTGGCCATAAAGCTCTGGCCTTGCACACCTTGCTCCTCATGTGGCCAATGTCCAAGACAGTCCCTGTAGCCCCCCGGCGATCAATTCCGAGACCTCAGGCTCAGCCTGCAATGCGAGCAAACCGAATCGGGCCAAGCTTCAAAACCCGGGGGAGGGTATGTCCGCCAACCATTTCTGCAGGTGCTTCATGGGTTCATGTGAATGTGTAAGTGTGTGTGTGTGTGTGTGTTGTGTGTTGAGGCAACTCTTTTCACTTTGGTTTCAAGGAAAACCAAAGGACCACCATCATTGAAGCTTGGGGTATTTAGAATCCTCTATATTATATTCACCACGCTCAAAACTCACAAACTGTGGGTCATGCTCATGGTTCCCTCTCTAGGCATCCTTACTATGGCTGTCCAAAACTTTGCTTAAAGGTTGAGAACCATTCCCAGATTGACCAGACTTCTCAGAAGTCTTTCCCAGGAAAATAAGGGACCCTCCTGTTGGAGGACCCCCCGAAAGCCTGGTAATGGTGAGCCTAATGGTCGACTACCTATTTACCCGGGTGTTGCTTGTGGCTGGTGTTGTCGGCGACGTTTTCATGGTGACCAAAACTGGATCTAACCAGGATATTCTGTTGGTCAGAAGGACCTCCGCAACAGTTCGACCATCCAGGCCGTCGTCATCCAAGGTCAAAAGGATACCCACAACAAGCACAATTGTATATGTGGTCATAAGTTGGGGGCGCCAACCAAACCCAAGTTACAAGTTACAACCATTGCCATGATAGTGTAGACAGACTGTCGTGGACTGGATCACGGGTGCAGCTGGGCGGATCCCTTCCATGTTTTTGGAGTCTGGTTGTCAGGAGAGTGTAAATGAAGGGTTTCTGGTGTAGTTACTCGGGCATAGGCCGCAGTAGCAACGTCTCCTCTTTCAGCAGTGGTCCGAGCACCTCCGTGTAGCCTCAATCCGAGCACGGAGAGCAGCTCCGCACACACAAAATCGGACCACACGTGTGCATCACCGTCCCTAGGTGCTCCCAGAATGAGGTACACCAAAAGATGACGAGGGGTTGCCAGTGGCGCATTCAACTGAGGATTCCCGCCTATTTGAGACAACACCTACTTGGCCCACCAAGGTATATAGTAAGTTGTTAGAAACTTAGGTGGTAGCCCACTTAACAGTTACCCGTCCAGTGGACTTGACCCTCATGATAGTGGGTTATAACCCAAGCATCAAACCACAACTCTCCTGCAAATCAACCTGGAACCCAAATGTATGTTTTCCTTTTTGGAGGAATCTCATATTGGGGACCCTCCCCTTTTCGGGTTTTATGTCAATCCTCGGTTGGGTCACTAACTTGGCAACACACATCCCCGCGTTGCCCCGCCTCCAATCCCGCCGCGCCGGAGAGCTGCGGCCATTCGTCACCAGGGGATGAAGCCTGCGTCGGGGACCACACATCAACACATTACTCCAAGGGAACGTGTTTATGATAATAATGTTGTTTTGGTGTGAGGGGATTGAAGCTCACACAGACAAGATCGGCGGTGTTTGTTCCCCCACGAGATGATGGAAACAACCAAAAAGGGAAGTAGCCTGGAATCGCGTCGGTGCTGCGGCCCCGGCTGCCGAGCCCCGTTACGGCGTCCAAATGACGCCCGGCATGTGTCGAAAAACGAACCAAATAAGGGCGGTGTCCTTTTAGTTTCCCTTTAACCCCAAAAAGGGTACCCTCAAAAATAAACCCACGTATGGTTGGTGAATATATCCTCTCGCTCACTCATATTGAAACTACTTGAGAGGCAAAAAAAGTTCTTCCCTTGTAACTGACGTCCACCAACACCAAGGTTGCAATGGAAGCCCTTAAAAACCCTTCGCCAATGTTCTACCCGGCCCGGATCTTTGATTCTTTACCCTCCTGGCAGCTCCCAGACTTGCCTCTGATCAGAGGCCAATTGGGGGAGCTTCCCAGCTCCGAGAGAGTCTACCATCATAACCTATGCCTCCATTTTGGGGCGGATGAACACCCATGTACCACCTATTTCGATGTGCACCAGGGGTACAGGGTTTTGACCCACAGCCACCACCGCCTGAGTCAAGTCGACTCAAACCGCCAATCAATCCACCCATCCGCCTCCTTCCGCGACCTGGCGCCAGGCCTCGGGTGGGACAGTAGGCTCTCGCGCTTCTCGGAAGACCCACTTTGGCCATGGTATCTCAGTTTCTTTGGCCTGTGGTCATTGGTTCCCTAGGAATCATTATAACATGGATCCAAAAACGACCAGGTGGATGACCATCCCGGTTAACCCCTAGCGGGGTCTTTCGGCATGGACGTGATTTTATTCATCTGCGAAGCTGGCTCTCGGGTCCGGCATCCCCCAAAAAAACGCCTCGGGGGGTTGTTAGGTGATTCTCTGAGAGTCCTGTCCGCTTCTAGTAGCAAAGGGGAAAGTCACTGTGTAGTAACACTAGTTATGGAAGACACTTGCCAACAGAGAAGAAAAAAAACTAGGCGTCTAATTGGAAGTTACTAGACTTAAGCCAGAATTGGCCAAGCAATTGTTCAAACATGCTAAACTAAACACCCAGCCTCTTTTTAGTTCTCCTTTGAGCGGTGCCAGGCAGGGCCTGCTTGCTTCAACCGATTCTGACCTGACTGAACGCAAACCGCGCCGCGGACAATTTGCGGCTGGCACCTGAGACCTTCAGCTTAGCGATACCTAAGCAGCCTGAAGTGGGCATGGGGCGAGGCTTCATTTCTCTGGGGCCAACAAACTCCCAAAATACAAAATGGGACTTCCAGGAAACCGGATGTTGATCAGAGCGTCTGTGAGGAGTTGTTTAAAGACCTCCTGCTTCTCCGCCAGGTTGATTGACCCAGGGTCGACATGTGGTTACTGTGGATTCGTCCATGGCTTTGGCGGGTTATAACCATGGTTCCCAACCACTTACTAAACTGACCAGAATTAGCCCTCTTGCGCAAAAACAAAACTCCTGGCTTCCTGCATGTGAAACTGATACTAAAAAAAAAAACTAACATAGAACCGGACTGAGGGGATGTTGAAGATGATGTTTCTTCAAAAGGGACCCTCTGGTGGGTTCCATGGCACCGTGGAGGGTCGGCCACCGATCCCTCCATGCCATCCTTCCGAGGCGCCCCAGTATACTTCGCAGCTGACCAGGCTCCACTGCCTGATGCACCAAGGGCAACACGGATGACCACCCCATGTGGGGGGTGTTCTCAACATAGGAATCGGACCCCTTGTTGGATGACCTACCTGGAGGGTCCCCAATTTTGAGAAACACCCATTTGAGTCTGACTTGACATAGCGGAATTTCTCAAAACGGTGGGTGTCCTGCTGGCTTCCCATTCAACTCGCCCAAATGAAAGAAGCGTACACTCAAAACGAACACACACCCAGGTGAATATCCCCAAGTTGAGAAGTCCGCTAAGCAGCTTCTCCCTCCTCAACCCTTGGTCAAATGAAGAAAGGCGTCGGCGAAGTGGCTGATATCTATTCACCAGCTAGTGGGGTGGTCATCCAACGCTGCCCGGTTCTCTGACGAAGTGTCCTTGTTCGATTGCACATATGGGGAACCCTCCCTGCCCTACCCCGGTTACCATGTCCCGGACCCTTAAATTGATGGACTGCTGCAAAGTCTCACCCAGCTTGAAATGGCGTTCCTTTCCAGGGAAATCAATGCACCGGAACCCCTTCCCCACCACTTTTTTGACAGGGGCATTTGGATGTTCGGACAAAATAGAAAGTGGTTGGCCACCAGAGTTCCAAAGCACAACCGGCACAACACCATTCAGGGGCAGGAATCGCATGCCTGGAGTTTGCCTGTTCACCCCAACCCTCTTTTCTTCTAGACAGATAGAACAAAGAATGAGAAAGACCTCCTCAAAGACTGCTTCAGGGACCCCAAGACCGCGGAGGGACTAAGCCAAACAGCCCCAAGAGGCCCAAGTGGCCACCAGTCAAGCCGTCTCTCGCCCTGGCGCCTTGGTCTCCGGAGAGTTGCCTTCCGCAGGAACCGGATATGCTTCCATTTGGTTAAAACCAATGGAAAACATTAAAAAACAAAAAACAGTAGTGATAGATTCCCTTTACAACCAACAGGGGGAAAAATCTAGCAAATGGAAGCATGTAACGCGTGAACTCGAGATGCGCGGCCCCCTGGACGAAAATGGTCTGCCCGGAATTTCGCACAGATGTCATAGTTCGCAGGTCCCACTTACACACACCAAAGGGGCATACCCCAAAACCAGTGGTTGTAAATTGATCGGGAAGGGCTCGGCAACAAAGGGCATCCTCATTATATTGATATGTGTATTCATGTATATATATATATATATTAATATATATATATATATATATATATATATATATATATTAGTGTGTATGGGTTATAGGCGGTGGGTATGCAAATCTCATGTGGAAGAATCGCGGAAGAGACAATGCCACACAGACCAGCTCTTGCCGCTAGGGGCTGCCGCATTTTCCCCGAAAAGGCGAGATGCTCCAAAAACTATCCAACAAAATTGCAAATTTGTGGGAAATCTTGGTTGCTGCTGATCCCTCAGCAAAAAGTTTGACTTTTTGTGGGTTTAGTGGAGAACCCTTTCATTAGCCAAAAAGTTCAAGTCTAAAGATCCAACCCAATAGCAGTCAAGAAATGACCCGTTCAACAGCACCCATCCCTGTCACGGAGAAAGGGATTCCCCGGAGGTATTAGAGACAGTCGCAGCCAGAAATCCTCATTCTGCGCGACTATGCCAGTTCGCCATGGACATTTGAGTATGCGATGTATCAAAATGGGCGTACCCAAACATGTGTTGTTCTCTTTTTTGCTTTTCTTAAAACCCACTCCCAAGCAACCACATCTTTTTTTGAGGGTGTTGTTTTAGGAGTGGGCTGAAAGGGAAGCCAAAAGCAATTCCCAATCCATTTTGTTTTTGCCCCCGCCATGTTTTACACCTAGATTTGGTAGGGAATCCACCGTACCTCCCTGAGCAACGGGGATTTCGTTTTCAAGGAACCCAAGACCATGCAGGGTTCATGCCCGTTGCTAGGGTTCATGCCCGTTGCTGAACCAACCACATCCAACCACCAAATCCTGGCAGCTGGGGACTTGGCTACAGCGAATAGTTTGTCTTGTTGCTGGTTGAAAGGGAACATGACGGCAACCAAAGTAAAGATGCTCATTTAAGTCCGGGAATGCCAACGGTGGTTAACAACAACAAGTTCCTCTACTTGCGATATGGACTGCACCCGCCATATCTTCCTCAATTGGGAGATCCACCCCGCCCAGCTGATCAGGGTCGGGGGGGTGGTCCCAGCCAAGGCGACTGACATCTTCCCCGCCCGGCGAAAAAGGGCTCAGCCCTCGCCTCTGCCCCGGGTGACTTTGCACCTGGCAAGGTCCAGAAGTCGGGGCCGCTCCTTTGCTCCATAGAAATGGTCTTCTGGAATTGAGCTTCACATTGCCCCAAAATTGAACCACCTTCCTGTGGGTGAAGCTTACAAGGAAACCCAACATGTTGAGGGCGCCTATGGCTTCACCTTTTCCCTCCGAGGTGGCTTGCTGAGTCCTTCTGAAAAGCAAAAGTTCCTACCTCTGGACGTGCCGCCGGCGCCGCTAGTCTTCCTTGGGCATCCCCCCCCCCAAAACAAAAGGATCCATTGTTGATTGATTGAACTCAGAAACCAACAGAAGCCCCACCACTTCAAGCCGGTTCTTGCCATCTTCAGATTCACACGGAGGGCCCATCGGCACCTTACGGGAACTTCCTGGGACAAGGACCCCCTCGATTTACAGGACGCAAAATGGTTCGTTATGTTAAGGCGGTGCTTTTGAGAGTGCCTGGTTGAAAACGCGTTTGGGCACCCTGCAGTGTAGGTTTCCTCTTGAAGGTAGGCGACCAACATGTGCCCTCAATTTGTGTTCCTAAACCAAAAGGAAAATGCTTGATTCTGGTCCATGGCTCGTGAAACTTGAAATGCCAAATCACTCTTAAAGTCAGGCCAAAAGAGATCCCAGAAAACACCGCCCGTCATTCCACCATCACCTAGGGCTTGTCTCAAAGCAGGGAAACCCTGTTCAGTTTCTTCCCTTTGGACTCCCTTTTGAACCTTCCCCAAAAAGCGCACCCTCCAAAAAAGAGACAACACCTTTCTCCCACCCCGCCCGCAACGGCGATGGCGGAAAAAGAAAACAAAACAATAACGTTCGCCTCTCCATCGCCGGCGGCCGCATCATCTCCGACACCTGCTGCCGCACCTTGGTGGGCGTGGCTTCGGGGGATTTTGATCACTCAGAAGTTTCATCTCCAAGTGTGCGTTGATTCACCGTGAAGATGTCCTTCTGGGCGTCCCTGTGCTAAATGGTTGATTCCCTGGGGCACACTTTGAACCCACCAAAAAGGAGAAGGGGGGGTTGTTGAGACCCAAAGTTTGAAGGCAAACCTTTCCCCACCAAAAGCTACATCAAGGCAAGCAAACACAAGGAGCAACTGGGCGGTTGAACCAGCACGGCCCCGATTTTCCGTCTGAATCCTTTCAAGGCTAACCCGGTGAGGAAAGCCTCTGGCGCCACACCCCACGGACCCCTCGGAGCCCGGCAAAGTCCAGCAGCTCCGCCTGAGCAATCAGCGGATCTCGCGAGAAGCGAAAGCG
Source organism: Effrenium voratum (assembly GCA_963377175.1). NCBI lineage: Eukaryota > Dinophyceae > Suessiales > Symbiodiniaceae > Effrenium > Effrenium voratum. The sequence continues at coordinate 400,585 of CAUJNA010003567.1, forward strand.
GGAACTCGGGAAGTGGCGACCTCTGTGGAAGTGGCGCGACAATCCTTCGCATTGGGCTTTCTTAATGCAAAAAAACTAAAACCCAATGCGCTTTGTCTTGTTTGTATATGCGGAACCCCAATGCATTGGGCCTTTTTGTGAAAACCCAATGGAAACTCCTAGGGTGGTCAAATCAATTGCCCAGTGGATTTCCGTCAGAAAGCCTGTTGAGGATGGCTGTTTTGGAATTCGTGCCTTAAAACCAAAGCCCGCTGCACAAAATGCCTTGCAACTCTTCAAACTCGGGGACCGAATCTAGGAATGGTTGGCTTTCTTTGGCCTTCAAAACCCCACCCAAAAGGGCTGGAATTCCAACCCAAAACCACACACTTGTTGTTCGGGTCGGAAGGGAAAGACTTCGGAAAACCGACACCCACCGAATGTCTACCTGGGATGAGTCGATCTGGCGGAGACTTGGGCGCAGTTCCCCCACCATGGCTGTGGGCCAAAAATTGGGTACCCCAATGGAACCCTGGCAAATGGGCCAAAACCTGCGGTAAAACCTTGCGGCCCATATCCTGCTCTGATTTTGACCCATACCCCCAGTTCCCCCCTCCATCCTCCGCCCCACGCATCCAATGGCGTCCTGTGCACGCTGCTCGCTGTCCAGCTTCGCCAGGCCCAGGCGCGTGGCCTCGCTTTGCTCGAAGCTCACTGGGCCGACTGGGCCGAATGGGCCAACTGCCTACGTCTTTTGGGGTTTAGGAGTAAGCAGAAGGGGTGTGTACAAACACCACTAGAACACATTCCTGAATCCAAATGAAGGCATCGGAGGTACGGTGGGCCCACTGTGCAAGGCCTGGTTCCTTCCAAGAGAAACTAGCTTACGCCCTGCCCTCACACTTCCCCATTTGGGAATCCCTTGTTGTAGGAGTCAAACACCCTTTCCGCCATACCAGCAGAATATACATATTATAGCAATGGCTATAGATATAGACATTGGATAAAGATATCTGTATAGATTGTAGATAATAGATATACATGTATGTATGTATGTATGTATGCATGCATGCATGCATGTATGTATGTACGTATGCATGCATGCATGCATGCATGCATGCATGCATGTATGTATGTATGTATGTATGTATGCATGCATGTATGTATGTATGCTAGATATGCTATGTTGTGTGATGCAATGCAATGCAATGCAACGCGATGCAGTGCAATGCAGTGCAGTGCAATGCAATCCACTGCAATGTAATGTAACGTTATGGTGTCTTGTTTTATGTTATGTTACGTTGTGTTATGCATGCACGCATGCGTAGATAGATAGATAGATAGATAGATAGATAGATAGATAGACAGATAGACAGACAGACAGACAGACAGATAGATAGATACATAAATAGATGGATAGATAGATTCGGTAGATAGATAGATAGATAGATAGATAGATAGATAGATAAACAGATGGATGGATGGATGGATGGATGGATGGATGGATGGATGGATGGATGGATGGATAGATAGATAGATTAGACAGACATTTTTTTTTGTCACACGCGCGCCTTGGGGCATTAAGCCATCGGTCACGAAAACAACAAAACAATCCTCGAGAGTGAGACGGGTGAGACCGAAAGGAATAAATGCTGGTGAAATGATTAAAACAGAGAAAAAAGAACCGGAAACACAACGCACCAAACCACAAGCAGCCAAACGAGACAAAGAACGAAAGACCATTCCCCAGCCGAGCAAAACGGAAAGAGACGAGCCGATGCGGCATTTAAAAGTGATCGCGGAACATAGTTCCAAAAGACACTGACTACACCGAATAGCTGCGCCTATGACGTATGAGCACGTTAAAAGGGAACATGCGCGCTCCAAACCGCAGGGGGCACATTTGCGCATCGTTAACCCCCACACGTGGCCACACGGTCGGAGCAAAGTGCGCATTGTTCCACAAGTTAGGCAAAGCAACACACGGGAGAAGAAGGCAAAAGGGGCCAACAAGGGCCAGCAAAAGACGAGCATGCACTAACTAATTTGTGCACAGGCATCACCCGGAGCACAACGGCAAAAAGAGGACGTGCAACGAATTACCCTCACGCAAACTTCTAGCGGAGTGGATATGGCCAGGCGGGTGTGACGGGCGTCTCTGAAGCCTCTCACGGGTCGAGAGAGCTCGTTGTCTCCGGGCATCATCCCCGAGAAGAATTGGTCGAAAAGCGGCCATACTTCAAAATGAGGACACGAAATGGAATCTTGCAGCCTTCGAATTCTCCCGACTCGTCCCGGTGTCCCGAGAAAGCGCCCAATCTGGTTGTTGACCCCGGCAGAGAGGACGCTGTGTGGTTTCACGACTTTGAGCACTTTGATCGGGTAGTAGAAAGCGCACTCAGCTAAAAGGGAACAGAGTTGAGTACAGCTCTTGCCTCCTGGAATTGGAATCTCGTCGACGCGAGCCATCCATGCAAAAAGTGAATTAGAGAGCGGGCTGCTAAAAGCCACACTAAAGAGTCCGAGCTCTTGAGCCAAAAGGCTACGGGAAGATAGATTAGACAGACAGACAGACAGATTAGACAGACAGACAGACAGACAGACAGACAGACAGACAGACAGACAGACAGACAGATAGATAGATAGATAGATAGATAGATAGATAGATTTGACAGACAGATAGATAAAGAGATAGATAGATAGATAGATAGATAGATAGATAGATAGATAGATAGATAGATAGATAGATAGATAGATAGATAGATAGATAGATAGATAGATTAGATAGATTAGATAGATAGATAGATAGATAGATAGATAGATAGATAGATAGATAGATAGATAGATAGATAGATAGATAGATAGATAGATAGATAGACAGATAGATAGGTAGATAGATAGATTAGATTGGATAGATAGATAGATATATGGATGGATGGATGGATGGATGGATGGATGGATGGATAGATAGATAGATAAGATAAGACAAGACAAGATAAGATATGATAAGATGAGATAGATCGGATAGGATAGGATAGGGTAGGATAGGATAGGATAGGTCAGGATAGGATAAGATCAGATAAGACAAGACAAGACAAGACAAGACAAGATAGATAGAATAGATAGAATAGCTAGGATAGGATAAGATAGGATAGGATAGGATAGGATAGAATGAATAGATAGACAGATAGATAGATAGATAGATAGATAGATAGGTTAGATAGATAGATGGATAGATGAATAGATAGATATATAGATAGATAGATAGATAGATAGATAGATAGATAGATAGATAGATAGATAGATAGATAGATAGATAGATAGATAGATAGATAGATAGATAGATAGATAGATAGATAGATAGATAGATAGATAGATAGATAGATAGATAGATAGATAGATAGATAGATAGATAGATAGATAGATAGATAGATAGATAGATAGATAGATAGATAGATAGATAGATAGATAGATAGATAGATAGATAGATAGATAGATAGATAGATAGATAGATAGATAGATAGATAGATAGATAGATAGATAGATAGATAGATAGATAGATAGATAGATAGATAGATAGATAGATAGATAGATAGATAGATAGATAGATAGATAGATAGATAGATAGATAGATAGATAGATAGATAGATAGATAGATAGATAGATAGATAGATAGATAGATAGATAGATAGATAGATAGATAGATAGATAGATAGATAGATAGATAGATAGATAGATAGATAGATAGATAGATAGATAGATAGATAGATAGATAGATAGATAGATAGATAGATAGATAGATAGATAGATAGATAGATAGATAGATAGATAGATAGATAGATAGATAGATAGATAGATAGATAGATAGATAGATAGATAGATAGATAGATAGATAGATAGATAGATAGATAGATAGATAGATAGACAGACAGACAGACAGATAGATAGACAAATATATAGATTGACAGATAAACGCACACTTCTAAACGCCCCCCCCCCCCTCCCTCTTATGGCAGAAACCAAACCACACCAGGAGTGCTAGACCAGCCACCCGTCATCCCCAACACGCCCATACGAGTTTAGGGGGTTCTCACAAACACCAGAACCTCCGACAAAACTGGTCGATCTCTAGCTTGGGCACATCTACACCCAAGGCGAAACAAGGAGAAAAGACTTGAAATGGCTGTGGGTCAAAAATCGGTACCTAAAGTTGAACCCTATCCTCAAGTGCAAGCTTAAGGCAACCAGTCGGACTCCAAGGCTTCCCTTGCAAACGACACGCGCCTCCAGGCGCTCGTCACAGACTGCCTTCCGAATCGAGTGGCTTCCAACGAAAAGAATCCCCACACAGAACTTGAGAAGGAGGGCCAAAAGTGGGGATGCCCATGAACTTGCTTCCAACAGCTAGCTAAAGCTAACATTAACATGGAACGCAAAAAGGGGGACCCCAAAAGGAGATTCCTCTCAACATGATGGAATTCGTGCTGGTTTTAGGATTCCGAGAATGAGGGGAAGGACCCCGAACATCCGCAAACTGAAGCATCCAACTGGTGGCTTCGTGTAAAATCTCGACTTCTCAATACCCCAAACCTCTTCCCTGCTGAGAGCCAGCAAGCTTTGGGGGGGGGGGGGGCATGCTCATCATCACAGCTTACGTGTTTTCCGCGGGCAAAAGACTTGGGAAGGTCCCTCCAACAAAAAGAAGAAGGAGCACCACTGGACGACTGGGACAGAGACGCAATCAAAACCAAACCTTCCACAGACAGATGGCACCCACCCAAGAGGAGATCCAAATAACACCACGTTCCCTCCCATCAATCCACCGCACGTATTCATCCGCGCATCAAACCATCCCTGGTGACAAGTTGGGTCTATTTGCATGGAAGAGTGGGACGGCGATCCCCCAGATTGCGAGGCTCCAACACCCCCTCTGCTTCCTGACCCTGGAAAGACCGGCTGGCGCGGGAACTGTCTTTCGGCTTTAGCGGGTAACAACTGGATCCTTCAGCAAGCCAATTGGATGCTCCAGCTTGGGGTCAGTCCATCCCTGAAGGCAGTCCAGAAGCAAATTGGCCATTCAAAGACACAGGGAAGCTCAAGAGGCCTCCAAGGCGCAAGTCCCCAGCTATCAGATGCCACTTCTAAACACCACCAGAACGGATTGGCAGTTGCAAAGCCGAAGCCGCCATCTCTGCGAGCCTAGTGCAGTCCACCAGTCACCCGAAAGCCAGAAATGAGAAGCCCTTTGAAGTGAACAGGAAATGTGCCAAAATAGGTGGACCCCTATTTATTTTCTGGTGGATTGACCTTTCGGCTTCCCTTGAACAGCTCACCCAAACACAAGCACACACAAGAACGAAAACAAAACCAAAAACAACAAACGAGGTGCCACACCGGGACCCCGCACCTGGTCCTCCCAGTGAAAGCGGTGGCTCGAACCTGCTCTCAGTTGCGGCGCAAGCGGCGGCGGAACAGCTCACTGGTGCGCTTGCGCCCCGCGCCCCGCGAAAGGGAAACCGCGGCAAAAAATAAAAGGGAAACCCAACCCTGAAGGGAAACCTAACAGAAACCCTAAAACGTGGGCAATCAAGGAGACTGCCCTCGAATCCTCGCGAAAGCCATCGGGTTTTGGAAAGTGGAAGCCTGGAAGGGAGCCGATTCATTTGGGCTTGCATTTCGCGCGGAGCCAACCCAGTGGATCAAGTGCCATGCCTTGAGCCGCATCCGAAAGCCCCTGATTTGTCGCAGGGAGATTCGGGCCCACGTCTACCAGGCCTAAACACCCGCAGGTCGTGTTCATCCTGGAATCCTGTTCGCAAGCGGAAGAGGAGAAAAAACGGAAGAGCCCAATGGAGAAGTCAAACGCCAACTTCAGGTCGCAAGCCCAAGAGAACACGTCCAAACAAGGTACCACTTGACAGTCCATGGTCAACTGGCGTGTGTGTGCACCTGGCGTAAGCTGAGCCGAACTGTCCGCTGCTGTTCAACAAATGGAAAATCAGATGTCAGCAGAAAGCTTAGGCAACACAACAGGGTACATGCACCACCTTAGTTGAAGCATCAAACTGTAATTCAATTCATCCCTAACAAATCAAAAGTACATCGGATACTACACCCACTGCCTCCGCAAAATGGTTCACGAAAGCCCAAAAAAGACTCTCTTCGGCTTTCATTTTGGTTCCCCAACTTCTGCAACCCTGGAACCCGCCTTTTGCACCCTCCCTGAAAAATGCCCCAAACCACCCCAGATCCTATCTGGGCCAACACCATAGCTTTCATCTGAGGAAAAAAAGAAGTCAGGGATGCCCCAAGAGCGCCTTCATGGAATCCGACGCCAATCGCTCAGACTTTCTTCGCAAACCAAAGCGTGCCTCTGCATCCTTTTGGGACATCCAAAGTTGCTGAGCTGCTTTAAAGCGACAAATTTTGCGAGGGGACACATCAACCCAAATGTTGCCGCTGCTTTCACATAGGAAAATCCGTATAGCATGACTGGAGTGTACTGAGGATGGATCCGAGCCCCAAGAGTGAACGCTGTGCAGGCGAGGAAACATGAGCCATACTTTGAAAACCGAATCGTGTGAAAATAGTCTACCCAGAATGTAAAGAATTAAAAATGGCAACGGCACCCCATAAGTTGGTTGGGACTACCCCCTACTCACCTTCATCTGCCCGGGTATTGATTGTGGCTCACATGATTTCGACCATGGAACGGAAACCAGAAGAGCAAGAATAAGAGTCCCTTCCAGGCACAGCAAGTGGTTGCGGAAATTATGCAAACGTTCCTTCTGGGACCATCTCCATGTGTGAGGAGTAGAGTTTCTATGCCCAACCCCGCTGAACACGAACAGGGAACTAATACCCGAGATGTGTGGCTCTCTTGGTGTTCCTTTAAACGATGCACCAAGCACGGGCACCCGCGAAAAAAATATATACGCCCACATCCCCTTTGTGAGGTCCTCTTGAGAGCAGTGGATCTCCTTTTGATTGGAATTTGAGCTGATACCCAAAGGACACAGTTCGGGAACTTCATTCAGGAAACACCCAAGCGAAACCACCGCACAACGCATGTATTTTCAAACACATAGTTTATGTGCATATCCAGGCGACCTACGAAATGGTGATTTGCCTCTTCGTTTCCCTTTAAACCCACTCCAAAAAAGGTGCCGTCAAAAAACACACACACAATCAGCCGCGCGCGCACACCCATTTCGGCGAATGGAACCCCCGCCCCCTCCTTTCTCTTGGTCTCCGGGCCCATCTTCGCGGTGCTCAGCTGCAAAGTCTCCGTGAGCCGCCTCAAGTGGATCCAAATCGTAGCCGTCTCCACACATAAAAAAAAGACGGCCTCGGAGGACAGGGCGAATTGCATGCCATTGCAAGATAAAAATATGCCTGTCCCATTTATCCCTTGGGGGGTAAGGGGGTAATTGGGTAATGACACAGTGGAGAATCGATCGCGAAAATCTGCAATGCCCGACATGGGTCATTCCCACGACTGCTTTATCACCTTGGGTTTTGTTCTTGGTGCAGAAAGTGCTTTTCACAACCAGACCCCTGTGGGTTGGGGTTGAAGGGCATCGACATGGTCCTATACCAAACAAGCGGGTTTTCAAGAACAACTCACTGGTTGTCTGGGGGTGGTTCTCAAGATCCGAAGACTACTTGATCACCTCAAAGGGACCTCCCACATTCAATGTTCGATTGTTCCAAAAACAAACCAGCAAGAAGGTGTCCCTCACCCCAAAATCTCAGCTTGGTGCACAATCAGTTCGAAAGACTCTTATTGGTAAGGTCGCCGATCTTCACCTGCCTGCAAGCGAAAAAATGGTGCCTGATGAAAAGAAGCCAAGGAGAACGTTCACCAATGTTCTACACGAAGGAACAAATGCCGGTTTCCTGTTGGGTTCCGTTTAAAGGCTTTGGCTCCCCTCAAACTGGTTTTTGATGTTGGGGAACGGCTAGAAGCAGCTTCTCGGCGCGGCTGTCCCTTAGCTTGCCCCCTAAAAGCCAACCACCAGAAGGGTACCAACCTTCCATTTGGTTAAGACCCCTGGGAAAAATGAAAATATTTCCAGTAGTGATAGGTTCCCTTTAAAACCAACACGTTTAGACCAAAAAACCCTGCGTTCGGCCACGGTGCTGCTCCAAATGCTCCACTTGCTGCAGACCTCTGCGCCACTCCGCCTCGAATCCAGCAAAAATCGACCCGAGCGAGGCCCAAGTGAGGCACAGCCCCAAGCTTTCGGGGGTCAGTTGCTCGGGTCCTCCAAACCCGGACATTCCCTGAGGCTTCCCTGGAAGTCCTACAAGAAGGGAAGGGTTGGGATGTGCCTTTCGATCCC
>CAUJNA010003567.1:413908-520166 GCA_963377175.1 Effrenium voratum
AGACCACCCCAACTCTAGACAAGCCGCAATCCTCGACGAAGGTGCTCCAGTAGCACAGGTAGGTCTGATGGAGCAAACTAGTCCAAAGCTTTCAGGAAGGCACCCGTCAAGGGCCCACCCAATCCCACTCGTAATAGAGGCGAATACCGACTCCCGACTAATTGTATGTGTGGTAGAGACAGGTGTATCATAAGTATGCAAGAAGTTATGAAGATGTTACAACAATAGGCTGCGAAAATGTCATCGCTACTTTCCATAGGTGATGCATCCTCTTGCGAGGCAACTCAAAGTCTGAAGCTGTCTTCCCAGCATCAAACAAAATTTCCGAACATGGAACTTGGGACGGTTTTTACATACTGGCCCATTTCCTAGAGTTTTTACATATTGGTGCAATAAGACCAGGCAAAGAAGCTTTGTTGATAGGAAGGAGTAAGCGTGAGCACTAACCACCGCTCTGGCCTAATTATTAATTAAAATGGCTGCCACCGCTTTACTTAAGAAAATGCTTTTTCGCTGCACTTTTCGACTTGACTTGACCTGTCGTTATTTTGATGTCCCAAGACTCGATTGGTCGACACCTCCAGCATCACGTCCTTTGACTAAACGTAGACGTCATGCCAGTCTGTGGAATACATTAGCCGACCCATACACAAGGAAGTCGTCACATGCGTGCATATGGCGTTCTGGCCTCGCCCAGGCGTCGGTTCCCGCGGCGTTTCAGTCTATTGTTTCGACTATCCCGAAAACCGCAACCTTTCGGGGAAAACCGGAAGAAAAAAACCAAAGGTGGCTGTATCGTGGTATATCCCATGCTCGCTCCTGGAACCATCTTGGATTCCGGTCCCGGACCTGGTTGGCATCAGGCACAAACTTGGCGGAGAGGAAGGGAGCCGTGTAGGGGTTGAGCAGATGCACCGTCACGTTGCCCAGGCTCATAGAGTTGTACAGCACCTCGGAGAGAACCCTGATAAAAATATATATGCATCAAAATAGGGAACCCCAAGAACGGGCTTTCCTGCCTCAAAGAGAGACATCCAGTTGATGAATCAACCATTGATTACTTGCTGATCAGTAGAGAATGAAGAGGGTTTTGGGAATGAACTTGGGGACCCCTTGACCTCGGGAACAGATGGTTCAGAGGGGGGTTTTCCGGTTGCTCACAAAAAAAAGAAAGAAGAGAGGCCCCCAAGGATCCCGGGCTTCCTAAAGTGGACCCGGTTCAGTGAACGAGTTCAGTAGACAAAGACTGGCTTCGCCATTTCTTGGGTCAGGACCGCGTCTAGTGGGGCCAATCAAAAAGGGAAGAGGGGAAAAGCCACTGAACTGGGGGAAAGCCTCATTAAAGGAATGATCAATACTGTCAATGCTCATTCACGTGAGGAAACACCCCGTGCGCTTCACTTTGGCCAGAACCAGAAAGACTTCTTAAAAAACAAGTCTAACGAGGCTGTCCTTTTGGAGCAGGTGCAGTTCCACGTTCACAAGAGACTCCCAAACCAACAGACTCGCATCCTGTCCAAGTGAGACAGCTTCGAGCTTATCCTTCACCCCGCTTCAGAACTGTCGCCAAAACGGGGGTGTTCACAACGAGAGGGCCGGAAGCCGGCGAAGCTTCCCTCAACGGTGGGGAAGTGGCGGTCAGCCCTGCTCTCCCAGAATCCAAAGAAAGGCAAAAGGGGGGCTTTCCTCATGCCTCGGGACAGGGATCGTTTAAAAAAATAATAATGAAAAATGGGGGTTCCATGTTCATCTGCAGGTAAGTCAACTCGTTGAGAAAGGCGGATTGTCCCAAATCAAGTCACAAGAACTTCTTTGGGGGATTCAAACATGAAATTGACGGAGCCCTGGTATAACACTTCCAAATGATCGCAGGTGAGAGGGTGAACCTCCCCTCATCCCCCTAACTTAGCAGACTGTTGGGCCGGTATCCGCGTCCATTTTTCCCCCAGCTTTTGGGCTCTAAGATCTTCAGCCGCAAGGCAGGACGGCCACCAACACCACCAGAACACAACTTCTGGGACAGGGACACCGACGCTCAAAAACATCACCGGGACATCGGGATCACACTGGGACCACGCTGCACCTGCGCAGATTCCAGACAATAGAGTATTAAAGCCCCCATGGAGTCTATTGGAGGAAAGAAATTGGAGAATTGGGATGTATGTGTTGTTCTGGTTCTCCGCAAACCAATAGAGTGCACCTTCGGACTTTTCGAGCCTTCCAAAAAAAGAATCAAAGAAAACTTTACAAGACGCTTAAAAGGGCTTGAAGACAAGGACCCTGGCTGCCCTTTTATCGCTTGGAAAGAAAGAAAGAAAGCTGCTCCAAAACCATAGAAGGCTAAACACTTAATTGCTCCAAGAAAAACCATAGAAAGCTGCTCCAAGAAAGCTGCCCTTTAACTGTTTAATTGCTTAATAAGAAGGCTAAACACCTAAGCTGCTCCAAACCACTGCGAAGCCTATCTGCGCAGAGACCAAATCCATAGGTTTCAGCTGTCGGGAGGGGGCGAAAAACATCTGCACTTGGCAATGTTCTAGTGGTGGACCCTCTTCTAAAAATGTAAAACTGTTGGTGGCTTAGTGCAAGCACTAAACTTTACAAACCTAAAACCTAAGATACTGGGAACCGCCATTTGAGGAACCACTATGTTGAGAAACACCCTAGATCTCATGTTCATGCAGCGGTGGCGCGCCCTCCGGGTTCATCCTCTCCTCGGTGCGGCTCCGCTGGACTGCGATGAGGTCCTCCATGTGGTTGCGGCCCAGTCGCAATGGCAGCGTCAGGTAGCGGCGCATGCTGTCTAGCAACGAAGTCGAAGGCTTTTTTTTGGTTTCAACAAGCCTTCACCCGAAAATCTGGGGTAGGCCACACGAATCGCTCCTCTTTGATTCAGCCCGCGACAGGTTTGACCACACGAACTACCCATACGGAGTTGGCTAGTGGTTTCGCAGCCTGCAAGCTCGACCAAGAGCATGATTAGAAGCAACCTGATCAATGTCGCAAGCCGGAGTACAGCTATCACCCCCACCCAAAGAAAATTCAAGCACAATCGACCAAAATGTTCAAAACCAGCCAAAAGGTAAGTCCAATGACCCTACGTGCTTGGCACAAATTCCATGCAAGCTTGGAGAAAACCATACATTTTGGGGCCCTCCCCCAATCCCACATGTTGATTCCCCCAGCCTCGGTTTTGTTCATTCTGAGGGGTCCAACACCGAAGCAAAACTTCCGCCTTGGCCCATGGCGAGGGCGAACTTGTCACAGAGCCCACCCGCGCTGTTGCAGTTGGCCACGTGAATGCCCTGAAACCGCGAAATCTACCCAAGCAAAACGAAAACCTACAGTGAATGCTTTTTTGGTGTGAGTGAGTGAGTGAGTGAGTGAGTGAGTGAGTGAGTGAGTGAGTGAGTGAGTGAGTGAGTGAGTGAGTGAGTGAGTGAGTGAGTGAGTGAGTGAGTGAGTGAGTGAGTGAGTGAGTGAGTGAGTGAGTGAGTGAGTGAGTGAGTGAGTGAGTGAGTGAGTGAGTGAGTGAGTGAGTGAGTGAGTGAGTGAGTGAGTGAGTGAGTGAGTGAGTGAGTGAGTGAGTGAGTGAGTGAGTGAGTGAGTGAGTGAGTGAGTGAGTGAGTGAGTGAGTGAGTGAGTGAGTGAGTGAGTGAGTGAGTGAGTGAGTGAGTGAGTGAGTGAGTGAGTGAGTGAGTGAGTGAGTGAGTGAGTGAGTGAGTGAGTGAGTGAGTGAGTGAGTGAGTGAGTGAGTGAGTGAGTGAGTGAGTGTGAGTGAGTGAGTGAGTGAGTGAGTGAGTGAGTGAGTGAGTGAGTGAGTGAGTGAGTGAGTGAGTGAGTGAGTGAGTGAGTGAGTGAGTGAGTGAGTGAGTGAGTGAGTGAGTGAGTGAGTGAGTGAGTGAGTGAGTGAGTGAGTGAGTGAGTGAGTGAGTGAGTGAGTGAGTGAGTGAGTGAGTGAGTGAGTGAGTGAGTGAGTGGTGAGTGAGTGAGTGAGTGAGTGAGTGAGTGAGTGAGTGAGTGAGTGAGTGAGTGAGTGAGTGAGTGAGTGAGTGAGTGAGTGAGTGAGTGAGTGAGTGAGTGAGTGAGTGAGTGAGTGAGTGAGTGAGTGAGTGAGTGAGTGAGTGAGTGAGTGAGTGAGTGAGTGAGTGAGTGAGTGAGTGAGTGAGTGAGTGTGAGAGTGAGTGTGAGTGTGAGTGTGAGTGTGAGAGTGAGAGTGAGAGTGAGAGTGAGAGTGAGAGTGAGAGTGAGAGTGAGAGTAAAAATGAGAGTGAGAGTGAGAGTGAGAGTGAGAGTGAGAGTGAGAGTCAGGTGAGGTGAGGTGAGGTGAGGTGGGGTGGGGTGGGGTGGGTGGGGTGGGGTGGGGTGGGGCGGGGCGGGGCGGGGTGGGGTGGGGTTGGGGTGGGGTGGGGTGAGGTCAGATGAGGTGAGGTGAGGTGAGGTGAGGGGAGGTGAAGTGAGGTGAGGTGAGGGGAGGTGAGGTGAGGTGAGGGGAGGTGAGGTGAGGTGAGGTGAGATGGGTGGGTGGGTGCGTGCGCGCGTGCGTGCTTGCGTGGGTGGGTGGTGAGGTGAGGTGAGGCGAGGCGAGGCGAGGCGAGGCGAGGCGCGAGGCGAGGCGAGGCGAGGCGAGGGGAGGCGAGGGGAGGTGAGGTGAGGTGACGTGAATTGAGGTGAGGTGCGGTGAGGTGGGTGGGTGGGTGGGTTGGTGGGTGAGTAAGTAAGTAAGTGAGCGAGCGAGCCAGTGGAGTGAGTGGAGTGAGTGGAGTGCTCCACTCCCACCCCCACTCCCACTTCCACCTCCACTTCCACTTCCACTCCCACTCTCCCACTCCAACTCTCCAACTCCCACTCCCACTCCACTCCCACTCTACTCCACTCCCACTCCCACTCCCACTCCCACTCCACTCCCACTCCACTCCCACTCCAACTCCCACTCACACTCCCACTCCCACTCCCACTCCCACTCCCACTCCCACTCACACTCCCACTCCCACTCCCACTCCAACTCCCACTCACACTCCACTCCACCATTCCCAACCTGCGCAAAGCAGGGGTTCCGCAAAAAACGATGGTTACAGGTTTGCGGCTTGCATGTCTTTGTGCAAGTGCGGCAAACCTCCCTTTTTTCTAGCAAGGGTGGCAAGAGCTTCCCTGCCGTCTAGGATGCCTTCCACCTGGCCCCTTCCCAGGTGGAACCCTTTGGCTGAAAAAAAGAATCACGGTGGCAGAGGTACGACCTCAAATGAAGCACTGCTTCCCTCTTTAAGAAGAAACGGAAAGCCTTTGTGTAGCCGCAGGGCATGCCTGTGCTCAGGCCGCACCTGGCAACTCCTTTTCTCTTACTTTCGCTCACCCACCTCCGCCAGTGTGGGCGGGGCGTAGGGCTCGAGCACGGCAGTGTCATCGCCTTGGAACGTTGCCCTTTGGGTATGAAATTCACGGGCAAAGTGGGCCATGCCTCGGCCTATGACTACTCTGTCACGGTGAAAAGGTTTCCTTTGGTATCTCGTGATCCCGTTGCCCGGCTTCACCACGCCAGAAGGGAAAGACAAGGAAAACCGATATGACAAAAAAGAAGATATGGCTAAGATGTTCCACAAGAACCCGGGTTCCCCCGTTTCTGGGTTGGGCGATCTAGTTCCTGAAGAAACGATAGTCCTCCGAAAAGTGGGAAGGTGACTTAAAATTGGAATTCGTCATTTAAGATGGTTTGTCGCTATTGGTTGACCCACTCAAGGTGAATTACCTCCTGGAAATTTATGATGCGGTTGTTTTGCTGCTGCCACCCCCTAGAAACAGCAAAGTGGCTTGTTGAGAGGGGAGAAAGGCGAAGGCACCACCGGAACATGATTTTGAGTTGCGGTTGCGGGCTCTGGTTGAAAAGCACGCGGGCTCTGGCGGCCCACTTCCGAGTCTAGAAAAGCCGCTTGAAACTGGACCTGGTGCCTCCCTTTGACGCCTACATGTTGGGGGGGGGGGGTTAGCCGGGAATTTGACAGGCCTACATCTTCTGCTTGCTCGCATCTTTCTTCACAGCTTCAGCCATTCCAAGTTCGTGTACATGTGCGCTTGAGCGTCTGTTTGCTTCCCAGTAAGAAAACCAAGTCGCGTGAAGAAGATCGTGCTCGGTGTTCAACAAATCAAAAGTCGATGGCCAACGATCAGGCTGCAACGAAAAATCTCAAGCACGACAGCCGCAGTGGGATCGCCTGTGAGAGCCTGTGAAGCCACCACCAGCAAACTGTGTAAATACCAGGGATCAATTAGCCAGTACTCTTGCAGATAAGATGAAACGTAGGGTTGCCCAGCCAAGCGCAGCAGCAATATGAAGCATATGGATGCGAATGCCCTCCCGGTAAGGGTCCGCATGAGCCCGGCGGACTGCGTGAGAACTCTACAATACAAAAGCAGTTCACAACTCACGGAAACATCCCCCCACCACGCCAACGAGAAGGGGAAGCCGGAAAAGGCGGCGCAGAATCAAGATGTTGATCACCGAAAAAGAAACAAATATGTCCTTTCCCGGCTAACCCAACCCCCCCCCCCGTTGACGCTACATGTTGGCCATATGCATCCTCAGTGTGGATCAAAAGAAGTCCGGCCAAAGCCCTCGGTTTCAACAGCTGTGCCCAACCTGCAGTCGAGAAGCGCATGCGGAGCAGCACCTTTGGCTTGTAGGGCTCAATGAGCTGCCAGCACCGGTCCAGCACCTGCCACTGCCTGACACCGCGACAAAAAAATGCCATCGCTGTATCCAGCTACGTTCCGAGAACCTCACCTTTTTCCAAGGGTTCGTGGGTTTGGCAACCCCAGACTTGAGTATTTGGAGGGCCACGAACCCCTCAAACTGCAGAACCAATAGGGGGGGCTTTCTGGAACATGTGTGGTGCGCGGCGTCCCTGCGAAGGCATCCATATTCTTGGCAAGGTTTGCTTCACACAGGGCTGGAGTTGTTGTTGAGCGCAGTTCGCTGTGCATCACCACGCATCTGCCACAGCCCCTGGACGTAAATCAAAGTCGACCTCGCAGTGACGATGTAGCCACTTCTCTCGGCCGGTGCCGGCTAGAACGCGGCTCCAAAGAGTTGTAAAAAAGCCAGGAGAGACAACCAAGTTCTCAGACAGCTGCACGCCGGCTTGGAATGCCGTTTGCTTCGCACAGATGCCGGTGCCGAGAGAAGGCATTTGTGGCGAGCATGTAAGACTCGAGCGCCTTGCCCGCTGTCACGTGAGCTTCGCCGAGTTCGGCGTGCCAATTGAGTGTGACCACTTGGAGGAACCAGAAAGAGGCAGGGCTTAAAAGAAGGAGGCCTGGTGCCGACACGCATTGAAAAGCTAGCTATTCAGGGCAAATCTGTTTGTTCGCTGACACGAATCTCGGTGAATAAGCGATTGTGCTCATTACTAGACTGCTGTGTGTATCAAGGCAACTGCTTGACTCTCTCACTGCATTCGGGGACGAGACGATGGGGACTGTGGAGTTTTGCACGCTGAAGTCAGAGGAGGAGTCTCCCATCCACGAAGATCCGTGCGCACATCCCAGGCACGCACAGGGTCGTTCCTCAAGCATGCCATCCCATACGGCTCATGTCCTTAGCCAGCAGGGGATTCGCCTCTCCACTGCCACGAACGGCAGTCATATCCGAAGCCGATGCACTTCCTTTCAAGCCACCATGTCCCGCCTGGGACGTCAGCTTGTACCTTCGACCCTATGTCACTGCAAACGCCTCGTGCGAGGCATGCCAATTTGCTTGGTCCATCTGGCAGCGAGGTGTAACAGCCATGGAATGCGATTTGCAGTCAGTCACCTAGCATGTTCTTCCTGCAGCCGATCGAGTGGGCATGGTCTATCTTGTGAACGTGGATATGCTTTTGGGGCATTCGCAATGGAGTCCTTTGAGCAGGTTGAGGGCTGCCCACATCCTCCTGATCGTGATCATGCGCACAAGCTTTGGAGGCAAGGTGGCTTTGCCATCCCTGAAGCAGCACAAGAGGCGCTCTTGCTGTTGCGCGATGACATCCGTGACAGGTTCTGCCTCTCAGTTATGGAGAAGTGGGTGCTTAACACCGGCTTCACATAGTGCCATGATTCCGTTCCCTGCAGGGCTTCCGGCATATCTTGATGCAAGCATCCTTGCGCAAAATCTTCTTGCCTGCCTCGGAAAAGCGAATACGGTGGACAAGCATCTGATTTTCGTCAAAGGCCCCCTATGGTGCCCTGATTTTGCAGCATGCAGAACTGGTGAACCAATCTATCCTAGACACGAGCACAGCGACCGGCAACCAATCTCCTTTCTGGAAACAGCGTTTGTGACGGGTGCAGTGTACAACTCTTGGCAATCTGCGTACAACCATCTGTCAGTACGGCGCATGATCAAGCGCGCAAGCCGACCTGCAATATGAAGTGACCCAACTTCAGGTGACCCAACCAAGCAACTTTCAGATGGCACGCTTGCTGGTTCATGCGAGACCCCTTCTGTTCATCACTTGAGCCTGTGGTCTCGGCCAGAGTCAAACCGGCCTTGCAGCTATCAGGAAGCTTCCCCCTCCGTTGCCATCGGTTGTATTGGAGTTGTGTAACGGCTTTGCTTGCCGGCCTCCGAACATTGTTGCGAACGCAACGTGCTCGCTGCTTGAGGTCCATTCTTCTTCGCCCTGTCAAAGCATTCCTCGCGCAATGGCGCTGAGATGGACTGACATGCGTTTGTCTGCCTCGGTTTGCACGGGGGGCGGGCGATCGAAGTAAGCGTGGCCGGTTGTTTTCATTATTGTTCACACATGGTCGCTGACTTGCTTTATATTCAAGCCGCTCTTCGAACCCGGCTGCGGATAAACCTTTTCTCCCCCAAGCGCATTCCAACCCTGGTCTAAACAGGGCCTCTGTTCCCAAACTTGACACATTGCCTGGCGCACTTGGCTATGTGCCAAAGCCTGGCAAAGCAGTTAAGCGGCACTTGGTTTCGATAGCCACAAAGTCCTTGCATCAGCACATGATATGCTGATCGGAAATGAGGAAAACCAAAAAATATGGAATGGTGATATGTCACATTCTTAACATATTTACTTGCGTTTTGGGAACCATCATCATTCAGTCGCTCGAAGAGCATTCGGATTGGGGCTTGTGATGCAGCCAAAAGGAGACAAGCAACACAACCCGCCCAAACAGAAATCGTATTTAAAAACAAAAATGAAAAAGGGACCAATAAAAAAACGGTTCTCGGAAGCACAAAGAAAGTGCGCAGAAGGCTTTTCCAGCCCCCCCTCAAGTTTCTGTCATTTGCTTTTTGCCTAGTCCAAAATCCACCAAAGGGGTCAACCACACGAACCCCTCAACCTCACCAGCCTCATGTGGGACTTGGCGCGCGCACGGGCAGCTTCAGTGTTGTTCTCGAAATCTGCATGGTTCACCCTGGGCCAGACAAGGCTATAACATCCCTGCAACGGTCTACTCGTTTAGGCCCTTATACCAGCTGTTTTCACTTCGTGATAGGTACAAACCCAAAATCCTGCTGTTAGCCTCCTCACACGGAGAGGGGACCAGCGTGGTTTGCAACTATTGAACTATGCGCCATGGGGGGAACTCTTCATTTTCTCAATAATGTCCTTGGGCCAGCGGCAGGGCTAGCCCAGGGAACCGACCTGGCCCTGGGGCTGGCCCTGAACCTGCGGTTGGGGTGGTTCGTGGCAGTCAGGCGTCAGCCTGCTACATATCCCATTAGAGGAATTTTCACCAACCTGTGTTGAGAACCCCTAAAGACGGCGCCTTCATCATCGAGCTCACTCTATGCATAGGATAACAGGGATTTGAGGGTAGGCTCTTGATGACCGGAATCGCGGCCCTAATTGGGTGCTAACAGCTGAGTTCTGACATCCTAAGTTGCGGATCAGCTTAAAGATCATGCTGAAGCATAAGAATTCAATCAAGCTGCGCTCACCCCTTTGGCTGGTGTCCGCCACTTTCCACCCTCACGCCCGCAGCCGGAACATGGGATCGCTTGCCTTTGCCTCTGGGCAACGCGACACGCAAGCTGCTTTACTGGACTGAATGCGCCATTAGCTTCCAAACTTCTACGGCAAGACTAGTGGAACCCGCATGCTGCAACACTATGGAATGAAGCACCTGCCATAGTTTAGAACACAAAACGCATTGCAGGCTTCTGTCCGGTACGTACTGGTTTGGCCGACCACAAGAAGGCATTCCAGTCCAAGCCACAACTCGTCCACGTACCGCGGATCTGTCGGATAATCCACCGGAACGTAGGGGTCGAAAACAACCGCGATGTTGCTGGGCAGGTAGGGGATGGTGTCCTCCCGTGTGTTCCCGTATGTATGTAGACGCATGCATGCATAGTTCATATAGGTTTGTCTCAAAATAGGGTAACCCTTAAAAATTATGTCTCTACGTCTCCTCTCTGTCTCTCTGTCTCTCTGTCTCTCTGTCTCTCCGTCTCTCTGTCTCTCTGTCTTTCTGTCTCTCGTTCTCTCTGTCTGTCTGTCTCTCTAAGCGATCCAGTTCCTACAATCCAAGTAGTGTTCACCATGTTTGCCAGACAACGAGCCTGCCCCATTTTACAACAAGAACAGGAAAAAGATGTGGTTTCTGCGTCATCAGAGGTGTCCATTGGGCAAGACAAATGGAGGTGATTGGAGACTAAACCATCTGTTTTCAAACAAGGCTTGAGACACATCCAGCCCCGTCCTCCAAGCGCTCGAAGGGGCCGTCGACCAAAGTGTGGTTTTCGTAGACCTCCTTGGCCCAAAAAACAAAAAACCTCCGCTGCGAAGTTCAGACCCAAACTGGGCAGAAGTCACAACTTGAAGCTCGGACGCTTCATAGAAGCCCACTCGCAAGCTGGAAACGGAGGCCTTCGGACTTGGATGGCCCGAGCGATGACCCGAGGCTCGCCCGCCGAGCGGTGGATGTAGGTGGTCTCGTTCCGGGGGTCCAGGACCAGAAAGAGCTGGCGCCGAGAACCCAACCCGTCGGTCAAAACGGCCCACTGGACGAACGAGATTCTCAGGGCTCGTCGGAACGCAGCTCCTTTTAAGCTGTTCCTTTCTAGGCTGGGGAATTTGAACCCCGGCAAACAAAAAGTTGTTTTGCTGGTTGGCGGAAAACCATGGGACCCAAAAAATGCCGAAAAGAGCAAAAAGAGGAGATAATTCTGGGGGAGCTTTAAAGGTGAAGGTCGGGGAACCCGACATTGCCCACTTTTCAAAGCCGCCTGGACGCGATAGCCCGCGAGGATCGAGGGGTTGATGAGCCGGGAGATCTGGCAAGTGCGAAGTCAAGGGGTGGGTGTGTCTCTGTGTGTGTCCAAACTAGGGGTACTCCAAATCATTAGGGTATACTGTATACCGTTTGATTGTCCTTTGAACCAACCCCAAAAAGAGTACAATCAAAAAACAATGCACCCCTCCCCCCATTTAAAAAAGTAAGTTTAGAGGGAGATTCCGTGGTACGGCAACTAATTGAAAGCTAGCTCTCTGAGACAAATGACAAGAGCAGAAAACCCGCACGCGTGAAAAAGAATGCGTGCGCGTGGAGCGGAGGAATAGAAATGTCACAAAAGATGCTAAAAAGGAACAATAAGGGTACTCCTTTAACCATGTTAAAAATTGGGAGAACTGCTTGGGTAATGGTAGGCCTTCCTGCCAAACAAGAAACCCTAAAACATGATTGCCACAGAGGACCTTCCTCTAATGAGGGCGCGTTTTAGGGATTTGTGGGAGAGTGTTCAAAAGCCCTCCGAGCTGAACCCGTTTCGGATTCACCTTCGGTTCTTCTGGCTTTCTCCCTTGACCTGCTGATTGGCTTTTGGGCGCTCCCTGGACCGTTCTGCTCCTTTTCGGCCCGCGGCCTTCAAGCCCATTTCCCAAAGCTTGGGACCCAATCCTCTTGATCCGCATTCCCCCCCTCATTGTGTGTGTGAGAGATCTCCCCTCTTTTTCTGAAACCCGAACCCTCTTTTGGGATCACCCATTACAAACACCCTGAGCTCTGCAGGTTTAGAGGCTACTCGGCACCTGGTGAATCAACCGTGAATCAACCGTGGGGGCAAGAAACCTATGGTTTGGGCTTCAAGCGGGGGAGTAACTGGGCTCGGGTGGGTCTTTAGGGGGCAAAAACCAAGTTGCTGTCCAACAATTCCCAAAGGCTGCAGCACCGAGTAATGTAAGGGCCTAAATGATCTTCGAGTCCTAGGGCCTCGCATAGGACGGCTGATGCGCCCAGGCGCCTTTGTGTTCAGCTCCAGGCGCCCGATCTGCCCCGTCACGCAGATGGACAACTTCGGGTTCTGGCGCAACCGGACGCGCAGTCAGAAGAACACATAGCTCCATCAACAGAAAAGCCCCCCCCCCCCCCCCCCCCCCCGCAAAAAAAAAGAGGAAAGAACAAAAACTGTGGTTGGTTTAGGAGAACTCTACATTTCTGCACACAACCCTTGGAGTTGGAACTTTTCAGCAGCATGAAACACTTGGTTCCTTGATCTGTGGTCTGAAGGCTCGCTGATACCTTTAGGCAGATTGTACGCTGCAAGGGTGTACGCTAGTTCAGGAACTCAATTCCGGAACCAGGTTCAGCTGAGTCTGGGTTCGGGAGTGGGTTCAGGTTCGAGCTCGCGCGAATTAATTCGGGAACTGGCTTGGGAACTCTGGAACCGCTTCAGTTCAGGTTTGCCCATCGTATAGAATGCTGTAGGTGTACCTGTATTCACTGGGTAGCATGTTCAAGCCACTTCCGCCCCAATCCCGAAACTATTCCCAGATGCATGCGGAATTGTTGAAGGCAAGGGCCTTTTTCCGGACAAACTACACGGCGCACATACGGCCACGGTAGACACCAGATCGAGTTGCAACGCAAAAGCTCCGTTTTGTTAAATCCTGATTTCGTTACAAACTGCTTAAATTCTGCATTCCCCGTGCTTACCATTTGGCCTGCGTGGATACAGCGCTGAGCGGGTGCGCCTGAGGGGGTGCGCTTACCATGTGGCCTGTGTAAACACAGCATTTGTGCAAGAAGAAGGGGAAACAAATGCAAAAAATGAAGCATTCTCCATGGCCGTGTATGCACTGTGACCAACTACTTGCTGGTTCGATAGGCAGGGAATGAGGGAACTCCCCAATGGTTTTGTTTCAGGGAATCCGCAGGTTCAGTCTCAAACACTGGATGATTCCCGACTGAGCACCAGCAAGACTATGTGGTGTTTATTGATATCTGATTGATCTTGAGAAAAGGCCGAAGCTTGTGAAAAATGGGCCCGCACTTCTTTCTGTGACACCGCTTATGTCCAAGACTATTCTTCTAGGGCCCCCAAAGCAATCCACGAGGAACAGTCCGATCGAAGGCTTCCTGTCCGGATTCCACATCAATGGCTGCTTCCGCCATACCCAGCAGTATTTTGGGAATATGGATTTGTCTTTCTTGAGGGGACCCCTGTCCTCCAACTTCGGCTTAAAAAAAGCCCTCCCCGGCAGCCCCATACCCCAGTAATGTTCAGTGAGAGGTTTACCTCGCCCGATCGCAACGACCCGCCTCCGTGTGGGACAAGAAGTCGCGTTGTGGCTGTACCCCATCTCAGGCGGATGGGTTTCAACCCGCGCCGGGTATTGGGATTCAGGGCTTACCAGGGCTTCTTCCCTGTTGAGGTCTATTTTGAGGTCCTAACCGTAACAGGGAACTCTTGAAAAGTGGGAAACCGGGGAAACAACCCTAATTGCCGGCGCGTGTAAGGTGAGGTCTGTAAGACACGGATACCCGAAAACACCCAACATGGTCGCGCCAAAAACGTGGCGCCGCCTCCCAGAATTAACCACCTGTTCCAGGGTTTGGATCTGGTGTCCTCTTTCCCAAGCAAAAGAAGGAGCTCCCAACTTTAGGGTTGCGGGAACCCACGAAATAGGGACCAAGCTTGGCTTGATTGAACCTCAACGGGAGGGACCAAATAGTTGCTAGCATGTTGCTCATATGATCAAGACCAAAATTTGGTTTCACACTTGTCCACAACCACGATCCAATTGTTCGAGCCCTTGCAGTGCCATTTTGAAGAGACAAAGGTTACAGCTCATTCGGGACCATTTGGAAAACCAATTGATGGGATCCCCAGAACAGCCGTTATTGATGCTTAATTCAAAACTCGACCTGGAATCCTTTTCCGACTGACCTTCATCCAGGTCAATCCATTTAAACCCTGATCGGCGGGCTAGGCGTCTCTTTTTTCGGAGTTCTTTCTTTGGCCGAGAACCGGCATTTAGTTGGAATACGTTGCCAGTGGCCCGCTTCTCCTAGTAGGCCTTACTATAATCTCCATCTGATACTAGAACTCATCAGTGTGAATCCGTGATGGTCGATGCTCAAACAGGACTAGTGGATGTTGCTCTCTGACTTTTACTTCCAAAGTCACCCAAGTGGTGGCTGACAAAAACATAAAGAAATCCGGGCACATCCTTCGGCTTTCGGCCAGGCCCCCCAGCTGTCATCGTTGATGCGGGGGTACGGCACCCAGAACCTCAGAAGCCCGGGTGGGAAGAACAAAACCTCGGGCACCCTGTTTTAATTGGTTCATATCTTGTGGATGGTTGCAAAATCCATTTCGCACCCAAAAAACCATGGTTTCTGATTTCATTCCCTTGCAAATACCCACAAACAATGGTGTCCCATTCTTTCAAAGTGGTGCGACTTCTGGATTTCGTCCATCCACAGCATCAAAAGTTGAAACCCCCGGCCCAAAAAAATCCGGGAAAAGATTCCCCCAGGCGGTATCCCAAGACGCCAAAAACTGGCCCCAGGCCCCTGGCCCCAGCTTTCCGTGGGGAAACCGAGGCCAAAAATGCCACTGAGGCTCTTGGGCCTCGCCAGGCCCAGAAACTCCGACAGCGCGTTGGTGTCGATGACATCCTGCGAGAAGACGTCCACCTCCTCGGCCGACAAAAGGAAACGCTCGGTGGGCGTTTGGTGAAAATTCGAGGGTTTTTTTCCTGGTAAATGGAACAAAACCCTATAATTAAATCCTAAAACCCTGAACCAGTGATGGACGTCTAGGAAACGCTGCCCTGAAAATGGAAACCAAGCGACAGGCAGCGCGGCGGCACAGCCGCCGCCGCAATTACGATCGTTGACAGCGAAAACCCACGACTGGTGGTCAATCAGGACAACCAAGGCAAGCACGACAATGACCCCGGCGTACTTTGAAGGATGTCCACGTGGAAATGAGGGGTGCTCCCCACGAAAAAGATGCCCTGTTGGAGTTTGGCAAACAACCAAACCCCCGGGTTGCTGGGAGATTAGAAGGCAGCCAAGCTTCCGTCAGCATGTCGTCCGGCACCATGCACCTGGCCAAACCGTGGAATCTGTGGATTCAACGGGCTGGCTTCCCGCTTCCAGACATTGCCTTGACGTCAGAAACGAAACAGGGCTTTTGACCATAGCAAGCAGAGCTTCCGCTCCGCTTCCCTTTCTTCGGATGAGTTGGCTGGTCAGCCAAACATACTGTGGATGGATCCACGTCGCAGTTGGTCAGTGCTTCATCCCAGCATTCATAGAGTTTCATCCATCCCAACTGTTGCGTGGATTCTGCCCATCTACTCTATGAACACCCTCCAAAAAGCGTGGTGGACATACCGAACTTGCCAAGACTTACCATTTTGCCGCCATGGCCAGCTGCGTTTGTGACATGCAACAAGCCGCAAGCTCCACCCCACCTGCAAACCAGACACAAAACGATTAGCTGACGAGCTGGGCCTCACGCTGAGCTGGGCCTCAACATGCACCATGTGGGAGGATACCTGCAAGTTCAGGTTCCTCTTGAAGGGACCCCCCCAAGTCTGCTGGTGGCTTCCATTGAAGCTCCATGGAAAAATTCAAGCCAGGGATATTCGTACGGGAACCCAAGTTCCCCCTGGCCTCACCAGGCTTGTGTGAAGGTCGAAGAGCTGGGCCGCTGTGGCGTTGTCCACCTGTTCGATCGCTTCTACCCCGGCTGCGGCGTCGGACCACTGGATGTTCCTCTAAAATGGATGGGCTCCTGAAAGGGAAGTAATCAGAGTGAAGTAGAGGGAGTCGGTGATTGGGATTCTTGGTGTGGATGTGCTCCACTAGCGGCCGAAAAGGGGAAGCGCACTTTGCTCAGTTGGTTACAGCCCCCGTTGGGCAGAAAACCCCAGTTCTCCAGAAGAAAATGCGTGTTTGCATAGCTCCACTACAGGACCGCAATTGATTGTGATTGTTGATGGTTGCCCATTTGGATGCGTTTCCTTTTTGTATCCTTTGCCCCAACAAAATCGGCACCCTTTCTTGGTAGTGGAAGTTCAAGGGACCCACACTGTCACAAACGAGTAAAAAGGGCAGCAACCCCCTGGGTGCCAGGCTGGAAAGTCACAGTTCCGTCAATCTACTGGGATCGCACGGTGGAAAGTCACACAGTCTCGGGGAACCTTCAAACAGCTTGGTTTCCTCTCGCCTGCAGGCTGTCCAGGCGCTGGCCGCAGGGCGACTGCAGCGGCAGCGCCAGGCCCTCACGGAACCTCGCCGGAGTCAACCAAACTTTGGAAGCCGAGCCACAAAACAACAAAGCTTCAACGCGAGCCACACGGCCAATGACTCGTCGTCGTTTGAGGTTCTAACATGCGAAGCCAAGACTCACATCGAAAAACAACAAGGCAACATAGACAGAAACAAAATCGCCTCGGCGGGGCCGGGAAGCGGTCAGACCCTCGTTGGGTCACAGGCATCTTCCCAAACCCCCAAGCTGACAGGCACAACCCCCCGTGGCGGTGCCCCATGCTCCAGCCCAGTGCCAGCTCCAAGTCCAGGGTTTGCTCGGACTACTACACATTCATGCGCCCAAAGTGTGGCTGTAGCTTCAGCCCCTTGCCCTTGGACTATGGCTGTGGCTGTCCTTCAGTACCAAGCGGATACTTTCACGCAGCTGATACTTTCACGCATGGGAGGCATGAGCGTCGTTTCTTGCCAGCAGCCCGAGATCAAAGAAAGCCTCTACATCACATAGGCCCTGACCGGGGCGGGCAGCGCGAAGCGTTTACAATAAAAAAAATAAAAATAAAAAACGGAAGTAGACACCGGCCATCAAACCCCTTTTCACGACCATGTCTAACTCGGACCACCAAAATCCGCAAGGTGTCGGTTCCCTGCGATTTGGTCCTTGGCCCCCCGCGAAAGTGAGCCAAAAAAGACAAAAAAAATAATACCGGCCTCAGGTGTCTTTGCAGAAACGTTGCACAATGGCACACCTGCCACAACCTTTAAGCTGGCAATTTGCAAGCCAACCAGCAAGGTGTCATTGCGATATTCAGATCGGTCGGTGCCCCGTCCCAACCACCTGAAGGTGAAGACAGGGCTGTTTGTGGCTGCCGTGGCCGTTTCTGCTCGCCAGGCGGCCCCGAGCGTGCCGTTACCCAGCTCTGCGACTCTCGCAAGGTCAGCACAACCTGATGGGCAAATGGGAGGGAAATGGCAAGGGGGGGGGGGGGTAGGAAGTATAGTCGAATCTACATATGCAGATGTTTTGGAGGTTCCCCTATTGTGCAATTTTGGGTGTGCGTTGAAGGCGAAAAACCATACGTGTGAGTTTTTGCTGCGGGGTAGTCTTTGGGGAGTTCTTTCAGGAACACCATGGCAGTCACATATGCCGTTCCAACCATTAAACTTCTGACCGGACAGACACGACGCCCTTTTGAAGGGAAACCCACCCCAAGCAAACCAATTTATGGTGGGTGTTCCTGTTGGTTTCCGTTTGGAACCCTAAACCCGCGGAAAGCATCAAGACACCAACCAAAAGCCTCCCGGATCTAGGGCCAAACCCCCCCAAAGCCCCAAAGCCTTCGGCTCGGCGCGTGCCCTGGCAGCAGCGTAGAAGTCCAGGAAGTGCTCGCCCATGGGGGTGTCCAGCAAAAGCTCGAAGTCTGGGCCATCGGCTCATGGAAAAGTCTGTGGTTGTCAAAAATGGGGCAACCCCAAAATGGGTTGCCCTGGGAAATGGAAGGATTGAAACCTGTTTTTTTGTTTTTGTGTTTTGCGGTTTTGGTTTGTTTCTTTTTATTGGTTTGTGGTTTCTTTCTTTTTTCCTGGTGATTTCATTTTGACCCACAGCCACGGAAGTTGACGCATGCGGATGGGGCGGGGCGATGAAGCGCCCGGTGAAGCCCTGGCTCTTTGAGCTCCTTTCGAACCCCGGGGGTCCAACTCTCTGCACCAGAATGACAGTTGAACCCCCAAGGGGTATGGGAATTGATGCGCCTTTGAGGGGAGCCTACTTGAACCGCTTAGTAACCCTAGTTACAAGGCTTTGGAGCTCAACTCAGGCGGAAAAAAAGAGTACTTACCCACAAGAGCGGGCACAATTCGGAAATACGAGAAGCGGTTTGGAACTCAGAGCTAGCTCCCACATCATCGAAGCAGCGTTCTTCGGGTGGAAGCCAAGTTCTCTCTTGGGTGGTGTGTGTGTGTGTGTGAAGCGACTCGCAGTACACGGAAACCTAGGTACTCGTTTCCAAGCCGCAGGACCTTTAGGGGTTGTGCAAACTGAGCCGTGTGATACCGCTCTGCACCTTGCCCAATAGGTTCCCTCCCTCCGAATCCATTCGAGAGCCAAGATTCCACCCAGCATGGAGCCGAAGGGTAAGTTGTTCAGCTGGGAGATACACTCCTCTTGGCTGATGTTGTCTTCCCTGAGCAGATCAGCAGGTTTTGTGCTGGTCGGCCTCCTTTGGGTGTCTAAACCCTACTATGCCGAATCGCTCAGATTATGTGGTTTCCCTCGAACACCATTGGGAGGACCATACCAATCGGGGATAGTTTCCTGACAACCCCGTGCTTGGACAATTGTCCCTTTCGAGACAAGTAAATAAGGAACCCCTTTTCAAGGAGACTGGGATGGTGGGGTGGCTTTGTCCCGTCTAAATTGAGCCCAATCTCCCATTTTGCCCATCTCTTCGCTTGCCACACTTCCGGTATTCAGAAGACACCGCCCCATCAAGAATCCGTCGGAGCGCTGATTCTTAGTGGCTTCATGGGTTGGGCGGGTGCCTGTTGATTTGGGTTACAATCCCCCCCCCCCGGCTTTTTGGAGAAAAGCCCAAGCTTTGGCATGGCCCCACTCCGGTTTCATTGCTTAGTGCATTGCTCAAGGTTACTTTTGGAGCCTCACTTGCTCAACAAAGCAGCTTCAGGCACCCAGCGAGCTGGAAGATAGAGAACTTCTATGATACCGAAGTGGGCCAGCCCCGGCCACCCCTAGGACCACTGGGGATGCCTTTGGCATCGCGAAGTGCAAAGCTCTGGTGGCCGACGGAGAACAGTTGTGCGAGTTGGTGTGCCTGCTTTGTCTGTTTGCTATTTGCTTGAAAACAATAAATCCCTACAGACTTAAAGGCCGAATCGACATCGCTTTTGGCTCGGCCATTTAGAGACAGATTCAGGTCAACGTGGAACTTGCCTGAAGGTCCTGGTGTCCCTTTAGTTTCCCTACAAAGCCAACCTCAAAAGCGTTCTGCACCCTAAAACCAAAGAAGCATATTTCTTTGCAAGGCAAGCTTGCTCCATCTGGCGATCGGGCGATAGGCTTAGTGAGTCCGGAAAATTACACCAAAGTGGATGGCACAATTCCCTTTCTGCCAAAAAGTACGGGGGATGATGAAACCAAAACGGGGGGACTGTAGCATCTACTTCAGTCACCTGCAAGGGTTCCATAGTGACAACGCTACCAAAAAGGGCGCCATAACCTCACCCCGTCAAAAGGAAACTCAGTTTGGGTCTTTGGGTTGGTAATGGAAAGGTGATGTGGAGAATCACCCCAGGAGAAAAAGTGTATGTCCCAAAATTGGGGCACCCTGCACATGATCAGTGGCTCCCCTGCTGCAACCATTCC
The DNA here is from genome assembly GCA_963377175.1 of Effrenium voratum. Taxonomy (NCBI): domain Eukaryota; class Dinophyceae; order Suessiales; family Symbiodiniaceae; genus Effrenium; species Effrenium voratum. The sequence continues at coordinate 433,794 of CAUJNA010003567.1, forward strand.
GAACCAACAAGATGCATTGCACGCTGCCAAGCCGCAGGCAGCAATGCCTAGTTATTCGTTTTACTCCGCTCGAGGACCAAAAAAGCATTGGGTGCATCCTAGGCTGGGACCTTACTAACCTGGTAACGAACATGAGGCCCAAACGATTTTCCTCGAAAAGTTCCAATCAAACTGCCAAGGGAGAAACCTAGTGAAACACCCAATCCAAAGCGCGGAAATGCGGCATCCGGCAAGTCGGGGCGCCCGAGGACCATCTTGTCCAGTTGCACCCACAGATCTGATGGAGGATCGCTCGGCGAGAAGTGGTGCACCTGGCAATGGCTCGTTGGGCGTGTCTTGTGGGCCCCCGCAACATGGCTGTTCTCCTCGCGGCTTTCCTTTAAAACCAAAACGGGGTACCCACAAAAAGGCCACACCCGGGAAATGAGGATTGAAAATCACCTACCAAATTGGTGGTCCATCTCGGAAAAGAAAAATGGGGAACAAAGAAAACGTGGGGAGCGTCTTGTTTTGGAGAAACCTTTTTTTGGTCAGTCTCAAAGGGGAAACCAAAATGCAACCAAACACAGGGAGGTTCCCCAGTGAAGACAAGCCCACCCCGGCTTTTTGCACTGCCCTCCCTCCTAACATGGCACCTGACAGGGGGGGGGCCCTTCAAGAGTAACTTCCCGCTTCCACAATGTTGGAAGGACCTGGAAAAACTGACTCACCGTCTTGCTTAAAAGGATAAAGTTGCCCTCTGTTAGACTCCTTTGCGCGAGAATCCCCTTTTGGGGCTGTTTGAAAGGGAAACCAAGGGGAACACCAGCAGATCATGCTTGGGAGACCAACCCAAATTGCTTCCCACGTTGCCGTACGAAAAATGCCCCCAAACCGGGGAAATAGTGACCCCTCTGTTCTGGTGCTTCATATCCTGGTGCGTGAGCTTTCCCATTTTGCCTCCAAACCAACATAGAACCTGACTGCATGACAACAGTTTTCCTCTTGGAAGGGACTGAGGGGACAATCAACTGGCGCATTGAGGAACACCACGGGATGGATGGACTTTAGCCAACGCACAGGGCTCTTCTGGGTTCATCAAAAACCTAAACGCGTGATGAGAAGTAAAAAAGCTCTTGAACGACTTTGAGCCACTTTGAGCTCTGTTGGAGTTCAACTCCACCCCGAAGTTTGGGAGACCAAACCCACCCCCTTGTTCATTAATAGTTCCCGCATCCGCCACGCGCCGAGGTTGGGAAGACATCACCATCATCGTCTATCAGACTGACCTTTTCCAGGTTCGAGTGACGCTGTTCTTTTTTTTTTTTTTTTTAGATTATTGTTTAGGGTTTCGGAGTGAGGGTTAAACCAAAACAATGGAGGGAGTGATTTTACCGAGCTAGCTTACAGAGCCTGACGTTTGAGCCATCTACCACTGACACCATTCAACCCCTTCAACTCCACTTTCTGAAAACCCACCAAAACAAGGGCATAATCCACCATTTCCCAAATCATCGAAACCCAAAAATCACAAAATCCATTTCAAGCTCATCACCAACGACCCCAATTTCAAGTTCCAAGCCCAAGCCCAAACCCACCCCTTTTATCCATCCCTGTTTGTCAGAAGGTCCGCCTCCAACGACATCAAGGACGCTCATGACGCTGGTTGCTTTAATCCCCCCTTCTATCAAACAAACAAACAAATATATCACTAATCAAATCAGTAGGTATCTTATACAACTCATCTTGTTTATGACTGATGTATCCATCACCCCAATCAACCTTTTTACCATTGGGCAATCGTTGGGCAGTTTCAAGATGTTTTCCATTTCTTATCTTATCACAATCCCTTTTGCATAATGGTCTGGGTTTCCACGTTTCAATGTTAGTCCACAACCTCGTCCTCTTTCGGTAGTTCATACCATATTTACAGTAATCCACATCATAATATTTTAGACCACTCATAAAGGGCTGTTCCTTCAAAAGTCCAGTTGCAGGGTTTTCAATGACCCACCACTTCGGTTTGAAGTAGTCGATGATTTCAAGGGTTTTCAAAACAATACTATTAGCATACTCAATCTTTCGGACACCCCTCGTCTTCGCTATGCTGTATTCTGTGCACGGAGGAGATGACCAAATCACATCAAAATCATCAACATCAAACTCTTTGTAGTCCCAACTCAGAATATCCTGATTGATATCAGCATTTTTCAAATCCAAGGAAATCACACTGCAGCCCAAATCACGAGCGACCATGCCAACACTGCCAGTACCACTAAATAATTCTAATAATTTCATATTATTAGAATTATTTAGATATTTATTTTATTGTATAGTGTCCATACGGGATTGAATTGAAAGCATCAATATAAAACCTTTTATTTTCATAATTACTGAGTGATTGCTTGACTTGAGACATTGAATATATTTGATGTGTTTTGCTCCTGATGAAGTTGTAGGAGATTTCGTGCTTTTTGTTGTGATGCAGTGCTTCATGATAGTTCTGATATGTTAATTCCTTTTTAACCTTGTGCTTGACGACACCTTTGGATTTCTTGTGTTCCTCATCCTCGCCGTGGATTGTGAAAGCATAGGATTTAGGTTTCAACCCGATGAATCTAGTAATGATTTTTCCATTGACTTCATCTTTGTACATTCCTAAGACCTTCTTATTTGTTGTGTCATGGCATGGATGTTCAACAGGATAATCACTAAAATCCATATGTTGCTTGATACCTTGAAAATCCTTGTAGATATCATCCGTGAAGGTTTGAATTACATAACTGTCAGTATCTGTATATATCAATTTGATATGTTCGTTGTATTTCTTTTTCAACACACCATAGTAAAACTCATACATATGTAATTTACTCAAATCTAAAATTGTCATTCCTAAGAATATGGGTTTATCCAATTTCAGTTTCGCTTTAGTTTTCTCCACTCCTACAAGATGTTCATTAATGATAAATCTATTTTTGAATGTAGGATTATTCACACATTTGTCATACCTAACATCATTATCCACCAGTTCAAAATCCATATGTTTTCTTTTGTCTTCCATAGTTTTTCCATACACCGCGTTATTCATTAATTTGAACAGGTCTTTCTCAAAGTCACTCTTTGCTTCTTTCCTCTTACCAGTGTTGAAGTCAATCCACGGTTTCAACCAAGCCCTCTGTTGAAATTGTATTATCCTATGAACCTTGGTGAGTTTCATACCCATTTTTAGATAATACTGTAAAGTCTTGATATGCACCACATATTTTTCTTTATCTTTCAAATTTAATATTAACTTGCTGGTTTTCTCGTCCTTCGGTTCTTTGTTTCCATAGTAGATTTTGTAGATTTCCTTTTGATAGTCTGCAAGCATGTTAGCATTGACATTCATTATTTCCGGTGCTAGTGGATAGTCCGAATGGTAGTCGTGTAGTGTTTCTGGATAATCCAAATTCACTTCAAGGATGAAACCGTACTCATCTTTTTCATCCCACTTTTCAATGTTAGGTGTTTTCTTTGCCCATTTGATGTTCTTTAAAGGCAATTTTTGAGACATCGCCAGACCATACAGATTGTTAGCATCTAAGTAATTGATATAACTTGATGGCTTGTTTTCATCGAAGGCTTCATCCATATACATATTGTTTGCCTCAGCCAGTTTATGACTGACCTGACACATACCTCCTCGCATTCCCTGTTCAACCATCTCATACATTTCTTTATCGTGTAACTGTTCAATTTCAACACCAGTTTTCAACAACATCGCGTCCCAAGCGAAGTTAGGAAGCGTATAATAGTGTGCTGGGTCTAAACCGTAGTATTCCATACATAAGTCTCTAAAATTTTCAAAAACATCAGTCAATAATAAAACATCGGTTCTCAAATACAAATCGTGATATTGTCCTAATGTTCTAATACCGAAGTGTTTCCAAACCTTTTGTGCCCTTTCATAATCTTTGTCGTTGACATGTTCCTCACTTAATTTACTGTAGAACGCTTCTTTTGGCGGTAAGTTTCTTTCAGTAAATCTGTCAAAACTATCAAAATAGTCATAAGGATAAATCCCCTTATCAGTCAACAAGTCCAAATCTTCTTCGGTTTTAACATATGGATTTCTAACACCGTATCTAAAATTGGTCTTCCAGTTCTCACGCCTTTTATCATCTTCATACTTACTCAACTTTACCAACTTATCCAACGAAGACGATAAGAAGCTAAAACTGTCCTTGAAACAAAGGTTTTTAAAACCAAAGGTTATGAACTTCTCGCTGTTCTGTGCGATGCAATCGATTTTAGCATTCTTGCTCAGTTCGTGTGCCTTATTGATGATTAAGTGAGCGTCATAGTTTTTAAGGTTATGAAGGAAGACTGGAATTTTATAATATCTCATACTAAAAGCAAGATTACAATCATCATGAGCACAACCTCTATATTTACCAGTAAAATGGCAATGGTCACGAACCTTCTTATCTCCTTCCTGAAAGCCCTTTCCACAAACGAAACACTTAGTAGCAGTGTCAAAATCTGTTTTATCGTCCTCAGTCATGATTATCTCTTTCACTTCCTTCATTTTCTTTATTACATCATTTCTGACTTCATTCATTTTCTCAACGAACTTATCCATACAATCTTCGCCTCTGTATAAATAGGGCTCACTGCTTCCAGTGATGGCATTGACCACATTAATCATAAAACCACAAGGACGATGATTTTGATATGATGTTGTTGTCGCTTTTGTCGATTTGCTTTTAACATCAATGGGCACTGTTAAACATTCAAAGTCGGCATATATTACATAAGGTGCTTTCAGTTTCTTAAAATGGTTCTTAAATTCAATGGTAGCTCCTATCTCTGGCATTTCTATTTGTTGTCCTTCAACCGCTAGACAACCCTGTTCTTCGTGTTGTTTTAATAACTCTTCTGACTTGAAACTGTGTGAGCACGTCCTACAATGATGTTTTTTCCTATTTGTTTTGTTGGTTTGGCTTCCCATCAGCTTGTTATAGTTCTTGATGTAGACATAGTGCGAGTTGGCATTTTCTCCAGTCAGCTTTATTAAATCAATCTTTTATTGTGCTTGGGGGTTGTTGCTTCTTTTGTATAATAAAATTGTTTTACTATTGGCATCAGGATTGACGTAATAAACATTGACCGATATGTGTTTGTTCTGTTCTTCAAATTGTTCAATCTCATCATTGCCTACAGGAAAGTTTATATTGTCCCACTTGATGAAACTATCATTAACATATTTTTTATAATGATACATATCACAGGGATGGTCTTTTTTGTATATCTCATAAAAACCACATGGACGGAATATTTGAAACACAACTCATCATTGTTTTTAATATTGATACAAGCCTTTTTGTTTGCCACCCAGTCGGGCAATGGAATATAAGAAGAGCCACGGGTAGGATTGTATCTGTCATAACTTATCACCAGACTTTGAACTTGAAGAAGAACCAAACCCGATTGAGTTAATTCGGCTATCTCAATTTGAACCTCTATGTCGTGGGCTATGTTGTTTAAAACACTGTTTATCTCTTCTGGGTTATGGACATTGTATCTCCTGCTTCTCAGCCTTCGTCGTATCTCTTCGTTGTCAGTGTTCTTTAACGCCAAATCCACTTCAACAATGATTTTCATATTCGGGTTTCTGTTCAGGAATTCTACCATTCGTTGATTCTGGTATTTTAAGTATGATAAGCCTTTCATTCCTTTCAATCTTATATCACTGACCGAATATGTGTTGGCGTAGCCTTTGAAGGCTTGCTGTTCATCTGTGATTTTGGATTTGAAACGCTTGACATAATCCTGTAAGGGTCTTCCTCGTGTGAGTTTGATGAAGCTAGCCCCTTTCATTAGAAGACTATGTTTTCTGTAACCATCGCTTCTCGCCACTTCCTTTAGTCTGGTATTCAACACCTTCGAAGCGGGTTTGTTCTTATTGTATCTGTAGGTCTTGTCTCCTATTTTGAGTTCTTGTGTTTGTTTCCCTTCTTTTTGCATTAGTTCATCTTGTTGACTTTTTAAAATGAAATCTATGATTTTTTCTTCTGACACTGACACCATGTATCTATACTCTATATTATATATAGTAAATATTTCTTTAAGTAGTTTTGGGTAGGGGTTGCCTGTTGGAGAAACTGGGCTCTGGGTTGAAACTCAACGCATTAATCTTATTAATGAATTTTAATAAGATTAATGATTTATCCTTTCATAAAGGGGGGTTTTTGTTTTTATTGCATACATTGCTTTTCTTGTGTTTGGATAGGTTGGACTTGCTTGATATCGTCCTTCCGCAGTCCTCGCAGGTGTAAGGCTGTTTTAGGTTTTTGTTGTAGTAGTTCTGGTGGTAGGTCTTCTGGTCGTCCTTCCATCTCATTAGTTGGTCGTCGCTCTCGCTAACCTTCTCGCTCATCCTCTGTAAGACTAAGTCGTTTTCCGCTTTCATAAGTTCAACCATTACATCAAATTCGTCATTCGTTATTATCTGTTTTCTATTACCATTAATGAAAGTTCCTGTCATTTTTACTATATTATCACGTTTTCTCTTTAAGTAGTTTTATTTTTTCTTCTTGCCTCGGCTACTTTTTGTATTTGTGCTTTCTGGGCTTCTGCTCCTACTTCTTGTTTCCATTTGTTTCCTAGTCCATTCACTACCTCGTGCTATTTCTTGGGGTGAGTTGCTCCTGCTTCTTGTTTCTAATTGTCTTCTGTTCATTTGATTACCTCTTGCTCTTTCTTCTGGTGAGTGGCTTCTGCTTCTCGCTTCTACCTGTCGTCTTGACCAGAAAGAAGCCCTCGGTTGTTCTTCTTCTTGTTCTCGCGATTGTTCTGATGGAGTGGATGACTTCTCACCTCGTTGGAATAGTTCAAATACGCTCTTGTCTTCTCCACCTAAAAATATGTTTCTTAACGACTTTATTTCTCGACTTTCCTCTTTCTTCTCTTCCTCTTTCTCGGTTGATGCTGACGATGATGATGTTAAATGAAGACTTTGTAAATCTTCCTGCTTTTCGTCTTTTGGTTCGTCTTTTGGTTCGTCTTCTGGTTCATCTTCTGACTTTCTATTTTCCTCACTCTTGTCTGTAATTACATCACTGAATTTTTCATCATCTAACTCCTTTGCTACATATCGCGTTGTTTGTGTGTCTGCCTCATTGTTTTCATACAACTGTGATGTTGGCGGTATTTCATCAAACATTTCTGGTGTCAATTCATTTAATAAAACTTGTTTATCAGTTTGAACCCTAGCATTCAACCGTAGTCTCCTGTCGTATTTTGAAAGGTCAAAATCGTCAAAGTCTATATCGTTAATTGATGTGTCAAATGCCCGTCTTTCGAGGATGATTTCAATTTTCAATCTGTGTGTCATCGCTTCTTTCAACATTTCATCAAAAGTTTTCCTTCTTCTTAATCCATAATATTTATCAGTCATATTTAAATATTATAGATTTGTTTTATTGTTGAGTTGATGAACTTGGTGTCTGTTTGAAGTACTTGTTATAAACGTTTTCCTTGTAATATGTTTCTAACCGAGTACGAATTCCTTTTCTTTCTGTTGTGCTTGCATTGTTATATTCATCTAATAATTCTTTGAACTCATCGTATTTATCAGCATTTATTACATTGAATTGATGTAGTTTTGAAATTATATTATCCATCATAGTTCCTGGAATTTTCGAAAGATACACCGGCCACATCCACTTTATGGTTTCTAAATATTTTTTGAAAATTTGTTCATCATCCACTTCTTCGTTTTCTACATTTTGTAATTCCATCTCGTTCGCTTTTTCGTGCATTTCCATTATTTCGGTGGTAGAAATTGTTGTTTGTTTATCATCATCATCATCATTGTCCTTACCCTTTTTCGCTGTTGTTGATTCCTCTATGGGTTCTAAAGGTGGCAGTTCGTCATCTGATGTCATTGAATGAACTACTACCCCTTCAGGTATTGAACTTGACGATGCTTTGTTCAAATCTTCGTGTATGCTTGGACTGAGTTTTTCCCTTTTTTCTCTGACTTGTCTGTCTTGTTCTTCAAATGATGCTTGTATATCATGTTCATACTCTTCATATTCTGTCAGTGGACTGTCTGGTGTGGAGAAAGCGGACTTTGAAGAAGACCGGCTGGTTATTCTAGAAGACTGCTTTTCTTAATTCCTCCTTTCTTTTCATCGTTTCCTGATTTAACAATCCTAAGCTGTCCTTGTTGTCCCACTGACTTCCATATTGGTTTAATCTGTATCTCGTCGCCTTTCTATCTATTACATCTTCAATCGATGGTCTATTCTAATGTTTCTACTAATGTTTCTTTTAACAATTCATCATAAGAAGGTCTTAAGTGTGGCTGTGATTTTAATGAACCTATGGCATGTGGTTTGGTTGTATTCAGTCTATTTATTGATTTAATCATACTATATTAAATTACTTTAGAAAACAAATTAATCCGAAATATTCTTAATCATTTCTTCTAAATGTTTCTTTCTTGCTGTGAGTTGTTCTGTTTTCTGTATCCCATCTGGTGAGCGTGTGTTGCCCAACTCTCGTCTTATCTTGTCTAACTCCTTTCTATAACTTTCGGTTCTGTTGCTTTCAGCTAAATCATGTCTATACTTTATTAATGCTCCTTGTGATTGTTTCGCATCCATTGTTTCTTTTAATTGTTTAAAATAGTTCTTTCTTGAAGCAGCACCCCACAAATCATTTGAGTCGTAGGAACGTTCTACTTGTGGAGCCCTTTTAAATTCGACATTTCTATGACTTCTCATAAGCATAATTGTTATATATAATAATTAGATTATTATTTAAAACATTGATAAAGTTAATTTACTTATTTTATCTGATTTATCTTGTTTTTTCTTTTGTTTCAGTTCTTCATAATGTTGGGTTAATAGTTCAGTCGCTGTGGGTTTCTTAATGGTTTCTTTAATAACTTCTTGTTTAATCTCATTCTTAATTTCTTCTTTTACTTCTGGTTGAATTTTTCTAATATTCTTTTGTGGATTGACTGGTAATAATTCAGTAGGTGCCCCTTTACAATTTTTAGGATGTGAGTGTCTCAAACTTTTCATTTTCATCTTTTTAGAGCATTGTTCACATTCTACTAATTCAACTTCTTTTTTAGTTCTTGGTAATGCTTTCGCTTTTGGTAATGCTTTTGCTTTTGGTTCAGGTTTGACTTCTTCTGGTTTAACTTCTTCTGGCGTTGGTTCATCAACTGTTTCATTTTGTTCAACGACTTCATTATTAACAGGTGATTATCCTTCTGTTTTAGTTTCACTATTAACATCTACTACCTCAATACTTGACATATAATATATTCTATATATTTTCTATATGGAAAAATTAAAGAATATATTTAAATAATATCGCTTTTCACAAACAATAATGAAAATGAACAATTCACTCCATTTAAATTAACTTCATTTCCTAATGAATTACTAATCCAAAAATATAATTGTTTAAAGCTTCTATTTGATACATCCAAGTAATCAAGAGGGTTCAACTCATTATCAAAGACAATTCCCGCGTGTGGTGCTGTGACTGGTACTTTCTTAACAACTGTACTATCGCCGGTTCTTAAATTTACTTGATTATAATTAGACAATTGAGAAGAATGAATATAAATATTTCTAATGGGTTGGAGATTAACGAAACCAGAAACATAAGGATTATTATATTGATAAACTGCTATTTGATAATTTCCCAAAACTTCATTAACAGATTGCAAGTTATTAGCATTAAAACGTCCATTCCATATATAATCTGCATATGTTAGTTTCATTTGTTCATCAGTTAATACAGCGAACTTTCTATCGGCATAGTTTGAATAAATTGTTATTTTTTTAGTTTTTACACTATAAAAAAATTCATAAGTATTTGAGAAATTAGTATTATCTACAACACCATTTATTTTTGCCTTTAATTCTGTCGCTAGTTCTGTGCCAGTATATACTCCTTCGTCCAATTGTAACGCTAAATAATGGACATGTGTGTTATCTTCATCTGGAGCTAGTGGAGAAGAATAAAAATATAATATATTATTTAATCCTGACTGAATTGAATACCAAGAGTTAGGCAATGTTACTTCGTGAATGTAGCAATGAACTCCGTTGTCTGTTTGTAATGTTTCTGGCAATTCAAGGTTGAAATTTGATGATGTACCACTAATTCTATGAGCGCTGTCAATATAGACCTTCTTGTATGTGGGCATTATTAATTAATTGAGAAATTAATTTATAACTTTAACTATATGATTAATAATAAAAAGTTAATTTATGAAATGAAGCATGGTAAAATTAAACATTACCAACCTTACAAGAAATCAATTAAAATAACTGACATTATGAAACAAACTGACAAAATATCAAATAGTTATTATCCTAATTCAAATTTAACTGATGCACAAGGATTAAGTAAAGCTTATGGTAATGGTAAAGGATTTTATATTGATGGTGATAAAATGTATGTAGCAGGAACATTTGGAAAAGGAACGTTTGGAGGAGCTGTTAATGACATTCTGGCAGATGGTGGACTACCTTTTAAAATGACAAAACATTCACAACGATATAAAGACACATCAACAGCATTGGATGAAAACCATGAAGTTAAACATCTTATAACACATAGTCTCGGTTCAAGTGTAGGTGCACAAATAACAAAAGATTACCCTGAAAGAGAATTAACTTTAACTACTTATGGAGCGCCGTTTATATCACGAAAGTCTAACATTACCGATGATTCCATTAATTTTAGAAGTATCTTAGACCCTGTCAGTATTGCTGATCGTGGCGCTATAACTGTTTATACTGGTTCATTAAATCCATTTACTAACCACGATTACATAACTGGATACGGTGATATGGGGCGTGATGTTTCAAGAAGTGTTGAACCTGTAAGTGCGATAATGTAGTTGAATAAGTACTTAAATATATAAATGTATATATAAATTATATATGAATAATCAGTTAAATGAAAACTTGACAGAAAGTGAAACAACATATAAACCATTAACAATTGAAGACAGATTAAAGTACTTAAATAGAGATAATAAACGAACACATGTAAAATGTCAGTGTGGGTGTTTCATTATTAGGAGTGTCAGAGTTAGACCTGACTATATTGATTATAACTGGAATATTTCAATTTATAATATGTATGTACCAAAATATCAAAATGGTTATTTCCTCATCAATGACAACAGAAACAAGTGTAATCATAGTCAATCAGACCTTGATGAAATAGTAAAATACAAAAACATAAAACTATTTTCATATTATTATTAATGATACATCATAAGAAATATGACAATGAAACAACGGATGATATGATTAAGAATGAAAATAAAAAGTATAAGAAAAGTTCATATGAAGAAATTAGAGAATTAGTCTTGGAGAAAGAAAAAGGCAATACTCCAGTTGAAGATAAGATTAAGAAAAAGAACATGAAAATATTTAAAAATAATAATTCTAATCAAAAGGATCACACTAAATTATTTAATTTAGTTTAAATTATTTCTAAATTAGATTATATATATATAGTAATGGAAACTTTTAGTGCTGAAGATATTCTAATTGACAACCTCTCATTTAAATTAAATAAAGGTGCAAGTTATATCAACGACCGTCGTTCTGTCTCGTTTTTTCCTTCTGGGAGTAATATCTACACTCCTTCATCAGGCCAGCGTGTGTTGAAAATAGCGTTAAATGCTGAAGATAATAGTTGGTTAGACCCACAGAGTGTAATGGTTTATTTCACTGTTGAAAACACTGACACGACAGACAATAAACGCTTGCGTCCTCTGTCTCCTGCTTAATTCTTTTTTAGAAGAGTAAGACTAATTGCTGGTAATCAACTTGTTGAAGACATTGATTACTACAACCGAAATCATCATATGATGAGTTGCATGATGTCAAAAGGAGCAAGAGACAATGAAGACGCCCAGAGTTTTGGTTATAGATATGATGATGATTTAAACACTCGTCGTGCAGTTCCTGCATCGGGTCATATTGGTCCTGCATATGACGCTTACACAATTCCCGGTTTTAGAATAAAAATGGTTGTCGGATTTAAACCGATGCTTGGTTTATTCAATCAATTTAAGTATATCCCGTTAAAAGCGTGTCCTCTTGTTTTAGAACTTGAATTAGTTTCAAATTTTACCGATTGTGTTGTTACAGTTGGTGGTACGAGGTTTCCAGCGAGTGGCAACACAGACACAAGCCTTCATACAAATGAGCAGTTCTCAATTAGTAACGCATTCCTTCAAACTGATTTGGTAAGCTTGGACAACGACCTCCATAATAAATATGTTGCTCACCTCCTCGATTCAAAAGAATTACCTATTACGTATAATACTTATATTTGTCAATCTAATCAAGTTCCAGATGGTTCGTCGTCAATTAACACTACTGTTGTTCGTTCAGTATCTAAACTCGTTGCCGCGTTCATCAGTTTCAACAAAAGTGGAGTAGGCGATACTCACGTTATGAAAGAATACAACAATTTATATCATCCTATGTATAATTTGAATTATCAAGACAGTGGATACCACAATCCCGACCTTGATTTAGAATTTCAACTTCAATTAGGTTCAAAACTATATCCTGAGTATCCTTGTCGTTCATTAACACAAGCATTCTATTATTTACGAAAAGCATTAAATTTACCATTGTTCCATCAACACCATTTATCAATTGAATATTCTGCTTATCGTGTTGATAAGTTTATCTTTGCTATGAATTTCGAAAACGTGCCGGATTCTTCATATGCTGGAATTAACACTAAAGCCGGACAACAGCTTCTAATTCGTGTGAAACCTATTGGAAATATGGCAACAGCAAATATGCCTGACACGATTTACATAACATTAGTATCAGAACAAATATTATCCATTAGAGACGCCGGAGTGCAGATACTTGATTAAAAATAAGTAAAAATGATAATATTAAAAATAAAAAATATTATCATTTTCTACTATAAATATATAATGCCTTCAATAAATTTAACAAACTTTGAGAATGTTGTAGCGCACACAATTAGCGAAATCAATTCTACAAGCGGGGTGACAAACATTAGAAACATATACGCTAATCAATCAGATATAATTGATTTACTCAACAACAAAGCAGACCAAGTAGACACTTACACAAAGGAGCAGATAAATGCTAATTTTTATGATATAACTCAATCATACAATAAGACAGAAGTTAATGTATTATCAAATAATATTAGTTCAAATACAGTTTTAATAGGTAATCTGGCAATAACTTCAAATTCGAATTTTAATAATATTTCATCAAATACAAATTTAATAAATAATTTAAATTCTACTATGACAACTAATTTTAATAACATTAGTTCTAATTCTAACTTGATTAATACAAATTTCAATAATATTTCATTAAATACACATTTAATAAATAATTTAAATTCTACTATAACAACTAATTTTAATAATATTAGTTCTAATTCTAATTTAATAACAGGATTAAATAGTACAGTAAATTCACATATTTCAGCTATATCAGATTTACAGAATAATGGAGGTTCATTTAATGAATCAGATTATTACAATAAAATAACAACTAATAATTTATTATCAGAAAAATTAAATACATCAATATTAAATAATACATTAATACATAGTATAACAACAACATCGACTTTTAAAATAGCAAATTTTGGAAATTATAATAATTTTTATGAAATGTATAATAATTATTTTGATAGTTATGTTTATGGAAATTTAAGTGGAGCAACTATGTTTTTAAATCAAAGAGGTTTTGGAGATGTAGAAATTAATAATTCTTCAACTTTTCAAAATGATAAAATATTATTAAATCATAATACTACAATATTATCTAACTTACAAGTATCAGGTTTATTTTCGTGTTCGTCTATTTTAGATATAGCAGGTTCTGACGCTAGATATGTTTTACAATCAGATGGATTAAGTGGATTAATAACAGGAAATACAAATACAATTAATTCAATAATTACTACTAATAATTCACAGGATACATCATTAGGACAAAAATTAGACAAAGTTAATACAACTGCGCAAACAGTAAACTCTCCATTAATACTTAGTTTAACAGATAATACTAATCCAATATTTAGAATCCAGGACGCAGTTAGTAACCAAAGACTCGAGTTTAAACGAGGATGTCAGTTAGACTCTTATCAAGGGTTAGAAGGTGCTACTCCTTATAGATTATGGTTAGGATGGAATACAGGAGATGTTATTATTGGAAGACCTAATAATGCTTCAAGAATTACAATTAATGGTAATGTTCATACTTCGTATAATTTTGCTCAAGCACACGGAACATCATATTTCGAAGGTGCTGTTTATATGAAAGGAAAATTATTTACAAATAATGATTTTTCAGCGGATATTAAAACAAAAATAGATAATATCAATACTTCAATAAATGGATTAGAACCATATTTAGAAACATATACACCAGATGCAACACAAGGTTTTTATATACATCATCCTAATTGTGTTGCTGTTAGCGTTGGTGATATTACTAATGCTTCTAACCAATATATGATGTGCGATGGATTAGTTAATAAAAACAATTTTTAGTAAACCTGTTGATGTGTTAGGTAATATTTATACAAATGCTGCTGTTCATTGTGATAATGTTAATATTGATACTGATGGTAAATTAACAATTGATACAAATTGTGAATTATATAGATATGTTAGTGCTTTTTCATCTTTTGATATGAGGAATAGTGATGCTAATTCTTCAATTAGATTTATTTGTGGAGACCCTGCCGTTCAATCTAATACAGTCGGAGCTGTTAATATTTCTAGCGGATGGACTTTTAATACTGCTACTGCTGATTTTATGGGTAATTTATTTGCTGATGATGTGTATGTTAAAACTAATGGAGCATTAAGAAGCAATCATATAGCACCTAACGGAGGAACATTGGTAACCGTTGATACTAATATGGCAATACAAAATGCATATTTAGCAACTAATACCATTCAATCATTTGATTTAACAACGGTTTCATTTTTGAATAATATTTCAATGACTACTGGAACTGATATCAAAATGGGAACAAGTGAAATATCAACTTATTACGATGGAACTAGTTTATCTACAATTGATGTAATATTCAGAACATCAAATACAGCGTTTAGAATTGCTGATAGCTCGAGTACGCCGTCGGTGCTACTGTCTATTGATAAAACTTTCGGAACAACAGTAAATACTGGAAGTTTTACAAATAATGCTCCATCGACTTTTAATGAAAATGTAACAGTTTTAGGAACGAAGAAATTGCTATGTAATACACTAGAACCATCAACAGGAACTAATATAGATTTAACAGCAACAACCGTGACGATTAATGGAACATTTGTTGATTCAAGTGACTCACGATTGAAATATGACATAGACAATATCAAATCTAATTGTATGAATGTTATTAAGAAATTTAAACCGAAGAAGTTTAAAAGACATGATAGAAATGATGGCGGTAAAACTCATATAGGATATATCGCAGATGAAGTATTAAAAGCAATTCCTAAAGAGTTTGAAAATATTGTATGCAAAGATAAAGAGTATTTAGGATTGAATTATTTAGTTTTACCAGTGCTAGTTCATAAGGCAGTATTAGAGTTGAGCGATAAGATAGATAAACTTGAAAAATAAATTAAGGAATTGAAAAAAGAAAAATCTAAATAATAATATATAATGGGTATTGGTCAAAGCAAAAACGAAGAAAATAACAGTATGGAAGACATTAAGAATTTAAGGGTAGATGAAAAAGCAAGAGCGGATACTTAATAATAAAATATATTCAAGAATGTGTAACGAGAATAGAAAAGTTAGAAACTCAAAAATCGGACAAACTATTATATAAATTACCTGTGTTGAATTTATGCAACGCTTCATTGATTTAATTTAATTATATTAAACATTATTAATATTATTAATTGCAAACATAAAAATAAAAATCATTAATAATACTTTGTTCACCATCATTGATGACTTTAATGGGTATTTGTTTCAGTTGTAATGAAATAAAATTAACCACATCACTCGAATACACTGATTTAACTTTATGAAGGTCTTTATTAAGAAAATAATAAATATCAAATAAATTAATTGATATTAAAGTTCGATTACAAACATGAAACCAACGAGTAAACGAGCTATATGTAGCAAATATATCATATTCAATAAATAATTTTAATGGCTCATGTTTTTATGTAATTTATCTAACTCACCTAAATTAAAAATATATGATATTCCATTATTAATATTAATATTATCAATTTCAAAATAATGTATGTTATTTAATGTGTAAGACTTATAAACTGGTTTATATTTATCAATATAATTTTTAACAATATTACTATTTTTTTTATTTTTAATAATTTAACATCAACTAAACTATAAGATAATACAAGTTTTTTAATGTCTAATGGTAAATCATGAAATAACATAATACATTTGAATATTTATTTTATTTTAAATGCTGTTTTCAAATCTAACATTTTTAGTTATCTTTTAATCATCTGGCACTCTTGTTGAACCACCATCACTATAATTATCACTATAATTATCACTATAATTATCACTATCACTATCAGTATCATTTTCTATACGAATATGTTCTTCTAATTCTTTCCTCATTCTTTCTGCTTCCTTAAAAGTAATATGACAATCACTTTCAATATGGTTAGCAGCATCCTTCATTAAAAAAGATTCACCACATTCACACTCTACTAATTGGTGTAGTCTTTGCTTCCGGTATTCTTGAATTTGTTTTGGTATATCGTCGCCGAAAAACCTTACTGGTTCTTCATATATTCTTTCTTGAAACATTTTTAACATTCTATAATATATAATAGATTTATTTGATTATAAAAAGCTTTCTCAAATCTAACATAAAACATATTATTAACATCTTTGGAAATCATATTGACATAAAAGAAGGAGTAGGGCTTGTCATCTACTGCTTTATGATACATATTTAACAGTTGCTCTTTATCAACAATGGCAGAGTTTTCCTCAATGAATGACATTAACTCTGATACATTCTTTAACTTGAATATATACAACGAACTTGAATTCAACCTAATGATTGGTGCTAGGACACGGTATTTTTGAACGCTTAAACAAAAACTAATGGCGTCGTGTCTGCCTCTCGTTGCCAGTCCATGTAATAACTTGCTGTATCTAACAAATTTAGGGTCGTCTGCAAAATCATCAACTATGATTAAAATTGAATGTAGTTTCTTCATCTTCTGTTCTTTCATATAATGAATTATCTTTCTTTGCGTGTTAATTATTTCTTCCAGTTCTTCAGGTTGGTAGGTGTCATAATATAACTTTTCTTTTTCATCATCAACCTTCATATTATCTTTTTGATATTTCTTGACTTCAACGAAGGTAGGGTCATTATGAACAGACGGACTAAAAATGAATATACGAGCGAAGCAGTCCCTATAAACATTTAGGATAAGGTTTTGGATTAAAACTGTTTTGCCACCCGTTGATGAAGCAACAACAATTGAGCGAAAAGGTAGTTTTGGTACATGTTCATCTTTGGATTGTTTGAATTCATAATCAGTTATGTTTATTGGTTTTATAATGGGAACTTCAGGCATAAAGTAATAATATTAAAAATATTTAGAAAACAAATTAATATTATTTATTGTATGAAAGCATTGCTATGATATGAATGGTGTCTATCGTAGTAGAACAGGCTCTTTCATCAACTTCAGTCAATAAGTATTGAAGATAATTAGTTTGTGTCTTGCTCGCGTATGCAATGAAAACCCCAAGTGCTGTGCCCCACCAATATTCTATTATGCATGAAAATAATAAGATTAAATAATTATTTCATCTTATTATTTAATATGAAAACGAGTTATACAGATTATATTGATATAATAAATGAAGTACAACATATAGAAGATGTTGTTATAACCGATAATAAAATTAAGAAATGTTGTTATTATTCATTAGAATTAATTAAGCTAGGAATACAATATATCAAAAATAAAAATGTAAATATTAATATAAATGCCAAAAAAGAAAAAGAGTAAAGACAAAGAAAGACCAATGCCAGATATTGAAGCATGGAAAGAAACAGCAGAAAGTGTTAAATCACTGGGTGAAAGTAAGACTATAAAATGTGATAAATGTAATCACGTAATGAATTTTAAAAATGAATTGACAATAGATAAGAAAGGCGGTGTGAAGGTTAGTTGTATTCGTTGTATGTTTTCTTATAAAAGCTCAGATAAGGATTTAAATATTGAGAAAAAAACAGGTGGCGATATGGTTGTTGAAACTAATGAACATTTGATTAATGTTAGTTTTAACACGGACATAAGTTAGTATTTAAAGAGTAGCTTTAACATAATTTAAACATTTAGTTTTAAAAGTATAGTTGAATAATATAGTATATGGTTGAATTTTCAAGTTTAACACATTTACATTTTGGAGCACTTGAATTAGATAAACAAATTGGAGACAATAATTATAATGGTGTTAGTTATTATACTTGTAAGTGTGGATGTAAAATAGTCTTAATTCGTACTCAAACTAAAAAAATATAACCTTTTATTACTTAGTGTTGGTCTTAGCTATGAATATTTATATCTAGACAAAGCGTTAGTATGTGGACATACTCAAAAAGATTTAGATAACATTGTTAGACTTATGGTAGAAGGCGAAGAATTCAAACATTTAAGTAACAGAGACCTTCGAAATTAAAATATTTAGTATTGAAACTTTAGTTTTATAATATAGTATATATGGAAGGTGTGGATAAACTAATTTTGAAAATTGATGAAATAATGGAACAAAAAAAACGCATTTATCAACTGTTAGAAAGTATGAAGAAACCAGCTTACAATAATACTAATAATTACCAACCAAAAGAAGTTGATAGAGAGAGCACTGAATACAAGAATAAACGAAATGTATATATTTAAAAACTTAATGAAAAAGTTATTAAAGAACCTAAACAATCAAGTCTGGATTTCTACCAAGTCAAGTATATTGAAGATACCAAGAAATATGTTTAATCATTAACTAACAAAATTTCGTGTCTCAGAAGTGGTTTGTTTATTCCTGCTACTCTGTAAGTTTTATTACCCATAATATCATATTCATTTTTATCAACATTGAATATTTTATTAGACCATTTAGAGTTATACTCTTTTCTGTCGGTGTAATTGCCCCTTTTCTTTTGAAACACTTTTATCTTATCGTTCTCCTGTATTCTGGGATACTTTCTTTTGTTCTTTTCTCGTAGTTTCAGATTGACCTTTACATTTATTTCATTGTCGTCCTTGTGTGCTTCGGTTGGTGTCATCCTTGTTGACGAGTGTAATGTGCTGTTATACTGTTTCAATGCTGGTGTTAAGGCATCGGTCCATTTCATATTATTAAACCTAGCTCTATCATGAATTGTGCTTTTCATTGTCCTAATAAAACGTTCGGCTACATTTGCGTGTGTCTTCGTTATTATGTGTTTGATACCTTCGCTGTTGAAGAAATCCTGAACTTGATTTTTAGTAGCGAACGCTCCATCATCATCAGAATACACGGACATAGGATAACCCATCTTTTTAAAACTTGCTCTAAGCGCCTTCAAAACGTGCTCTCCGTCTCTTTCCTCCATCGGAATTACATCTGCTAATTTACTGAAGATGTCAATCACGACTAAAGCATACTGTGGAACATTATTGTCTTTAGCTAAAGGTGACATATGCATTATGTCTATTTGATATTCATATCGTGCGAAGGGAGCGGTATAGGAATTAGTGCCTCTATATTTTTTGATTTGTTTATTTGGTTGTTTCTTTAAGAAAGACTTTACATCGTCTAATGTTATTGTTGGGTCTTCTTCCTTTGCCTTCTTGTGTGTTGCTTGTGTGCTTCCGAAACCATCGTCTAGATCATAATAGATGTTGCTGATTATTTGGTCTTTCGTTAATCTTGCCATTATATTATTTGTTAGAAAATAGTTTTATCAACATAAACCTCCACCCCTTAACATAAAATAACTTAAAGAAATATTAACTTATAATATTAAGAAGTGAAATGCCAATGATAGGAGTGACAGAAAAAGAGCTGGAACAGGATAGAAAGATAATATTGAGTTTCATTAAGGATAATCCCTATCCATCATATAAACAAGTCATTGAAATAATTAAAAACGATAAAACAATGGAAGATATATATCCAGATATGTTCGCCGAGTATGGAGAACAAAATCATCAATGGATAAAAGAGATTTACGAAAACATAATGAAAGAAGAACTCGTTAAACATAATGGTAATAGTATTAACGAAAGAGGAGGAATGACAACAATGCATTGTAATTATTATACTTTGATATCAGTGTTGCGTTATTTAATACAACAAAGGACACCAATGAAAGATTATGACGTTAACTTAATCTGGTATAATATCAGAAACATCTTAAGCAGTTCTTGGAACAACATAGGAGACTGAAAACACTGAAAATAGGTTTATTCATATTATTCTATAACTATAATATGATTACAACAAAGTTTTACAATCTAACACTGCATTTAAATGAAACCTGAAACCCCCAGCTAAAAACTACTTAAAGAAAAAATAATATAATATATAAGAGGCAATGAGTGAGAAATGGACTAACTTACCTGTTGATATATTAAAAAATATAATTTCATATAAATTAGGGGAACCTGAGTATTTGAATATAAAACATAATCATATTGAGACATTAAAGAGAATACAACAGCGATATAAATTTAAAAGAACTGAAACAAAAAGAAAGACAAAGCGCTATACTGTTGAAGATGGCGATGATTTCAAGAGACACATAATTAAGTATTACATTTCAAGAAATATACCTTTAAGCATTGAAAGCCTCGAAGATATAGTTTTTAATGAAAATGAAAACTTAGATTGTTTGTTAGATGACATTGAAACCGATAACGGTTATGAAGCAGTGATAATAGTTGAGGTATGTTTATTTGTGAGGGGTCATCAAGACGATGGTTCTAGAACTTTTACGTTCTTTTCTCATAGTGATGATGTTGTAGATAATGTAACCATAGATAATTTATCTGAAGTAATGATGGCGTCGTATCAAGAAATAAACAGTTGTATTGATGAAGAAAGAAGTAGAACGGAGCTTGGAGGAGTCAAAAGCATAAAGTTTAAGCTAATTGTTGATGAACCTGTATAATTCAAAACTAAACCATAATTATATCATTTATATTCTTATATGTTATAATTATAGTGAACTTTTAACCTATAAACACTTCATTTAATGACAAACCAGAAGACCCGCCCAAAAGCCAACCCATGAAACCACAGAAAGTCCTATCCTCTTTCAATCAATAAAACTAAAAGTTGAAATCTGGAACGACACAGGGGACCAAATCATCAATTCGTTACCACATCCATATCGTTATTTCATGCCCCCAAAATCAGCCTTTTAAAAACGGATAAGGTGGTACACGTGTTGAATTGTGAAAGAAAAAAACACAACAGGCAACCATCTACCCCCCACCCCCTAGGACAAGCCTTTTCTACATTTTTTCCCCCCCCCCCCCCCAGGGCTTGGTCACAGCCTTCGTACGTCCCTTTCAGACCCTTCCATCCCTAACAGCCGCTTCTTGGCTGGGGATGATGAAGGGAAAGGGATGAAGAGAGGACTGGCAGTCAATGGTCAAGAATTCTTGGTTATAGACGGTGAGGGATGAGATGTAGATAGGAGACGGAAGTAACCAAGAGAAAGAGATGAATAGGAAAGGAATGACTTCATGATCGTGTTCGGGAAGCCCTTTCCGGGCGCCTCGCGCACCGAGATCGAGAACCAGCTCTGGATTCTCTTTCTTCTTGGTCATCATCTTTTCCTGTTTCTCTTGTCCTATCATTTCCCTCTCTTTCTAATTCCTAAGACACAGATAAAGGGAATTCGAGGGAAATGGAAAGAGAAAGGAAAAGACACATGAAGATAGCTCTCTCACAAATAAATCTCCTGTTTACCATTATCTCTTTCCTTTTACCTCAGATACAAAATAGATGTATTATTTGCATGTTATACAAATCTTATGGTTATTTATCTTTCTAGTCTTTTATTATTTGTTACTATTTCTTTATGTGTTTATTATGTATTACTATTTCTTTAAATTGTTTATCTAAATTTACCATCTGCTGGCCAGTTCTTTCCTGGACCAACATTTGGAATTTGTTGCGCAACATTTCCCTGGACCAAAAAAAAAAAGAATCCCAGCCATGGTGGGGGCTAGGATTGGTTTGTTGGATTTTTGGTTTTCTTGGTCCACAAAATGGCCTTGCAGAAAATGCATGAGTTCAATCAAAATACACTGTAAATATCAATGGTTTTGATACATGATGCAACAACACCTGGGTACTGGGGGGGGGAGTTACCATATATATATATATATATATGCTTTCTGTAGGTATTTCGCCCAAAGGGGAGGGTTGTCTGCTCCCAGCGCCCGGTTGACCCCAATGCCACGCCCCTCTGCCGCCTTCATGCCCATCTGCCGGCCGAAGGCCGCCAGGGACCGTGTCGCGGTGGTGCCTTGGAAGGTCGTGGTGTCTCTGTCTGTCGTTCTGCCTGACTGCCTGTGTATGGTTGTATGTTTTGTATGTTTGTTTGTTTGTATGCATACATACATGCATTTATGTATGTATGTATGTATGTATACATAACTGTGCATGCACGCATGCATGCATTTATGTATGTAGGTGTGTGTGTGTATATGTATGTATGTATGTATGTATGTACGTACGTACGTATGTATGTATGTCTTGTATGTATGCATGTATGTATGTATGTATATATGTTTGTATGTATGTATGTATGTATGTATGTATGTATGTATGTATGTATGTATGTATGTATGTATGTATGTATGTATGTATGTATGTATGTATGTATGTATGTATGCATCTATAAGTGTGTATAGATGTGTAGAAATATGCATGAATGCATGCATTTATGTATGTAGGTGTGTGTGTGTGTGCGTGTGTGTGTGTATGTATGAATGCATGCATGTATGTATGTATGTATGTATAAATATGTACAAATATGTATGCATGCATGCATGTATTTATGTATGAATATGTATAAATATGTATGCATGCACGCATGCATGCATTTATGTCTGTAGGTGTGTGTGTGTGTGTATGTCTGTATGTATGTATGTATGTATGTATGTATGTATGTATGTATGTATGTATGTATTTATGTACGTACGTACGTATGTACGTATGTATGTATGTCTCTATGTATGTATGTATGTATGTATGTATGTATGTATGTATGTATGTATGTATGTATGTATGAATGTATGTATGTATGGATTTATGTATGTATGTGTGTATGTATGTATGTATGTATGTATGTATGTATGTATGTATGTATGTATGTATGTGTGTATGTATGTATGTATGTATGTTTGTATCTATGTATGTATGTGTGTATCTATTTATGTATGCATTTATGTATGTAAGTATGTATGTATGTGTGTTGTATGTGTGGATGGATGGATGGATGGATGGATGGATGGATGGATGGATGGATGGATGGATGGATGGATGGATGGATGGATGGATGGATGGATGGATGGATGGATGGATGGATGGATGGATGGATGGATGGATGGATGGATGGATGGATGGATGGATGGATGGATGGATGGATGGATGGATGGATGGATGGATGGATGGATGGATGCATGCATGCATGCATGCATGGATGGATGGATGGATGGATGGACGGATGGCTGGATGGATGGACGGATGGACGGATGGATGGATGGATGTTTGGATGTATGGACCTATGGATGTACGGATGTATGCATGTATGTACGGATGTATGATGTATGGATGTATGGATGTCTGGATGTCTGAATGGATGTATGTATAAAAGCATGCATCAGTCAACAAATACTCTCCAGGGGTCCTCTACACGGACGTACAATCCGTTAACCCATTATCCATTCTTGGCATGTAAGGAAGACCTTAGATTGTAGAAAAGAAACAATAAAACACGTCTCAACCACCACCCCCAAAAAGGCAAGCGCCTCAAGCTCAAGGGTTACAGGAATTGATGCGCCTTGTTTGAGGGAAGCCTATTTGAACTGCTTAGCAAGCCTAGCTACAAGGCTTTGTTGGAGGTCAACTCAATCGGAAAGAGGCTTGTAACTCAGAGCAAGCTCCCAAATCATCGAAGCAGTCTTCTTCGGTGTGGGAAAGGTTCGGGGGGAAGCCAAGCTCCCTCTTTGCTGGTGTGTGTGTGTGTGTCTGCTTTTCCCCTGAAGCAACTCGCAGTGCACGCAAGCCTAGGTACTCAATTCGAAGCGGCAGGACCTTTAGGGGGTGGTATCAGAAAAAGTGGCCCTACAAGTCAAATTCTTCCGCGCGAAAGCCTTTCTTCTGCTTCCCGCCCCGGCCAAAAAAAAACGGAAAAAAACGCGGCGGGGTCTCTCGCCCCGGCCCTTCCGAGCCGCCGAAGCCCGCGCCCAGCACCGGCGGCCTCGTCGCCGTCGCCTGAGCGGCTCCGCCGAAGTGGCGGGCCTGCAGCAGGCGCCCCTGGCCCGGCAAGAGGCGGTCCGCTTCGCGGGCGTAGTCCTCGATGCCTCGAAGATCCGGCGGTTGGATCTTGTTCACTTTTGTTGTAAATAATGTTTTAGGTTTTTTTCTTTAAAAAAAAATACACCAAAAAAAGTGTGGCTTCCCCTTCACCTTCTTTGGCTTGATCTCTTCAGTGATTGCCACGAGGCGAAAGTTTCCATCGACTTGGGCCGAACTGGTACCACGCTTCTCCCCCAACGTGACTATGGCTTGTTTGGTTTCAGCTTCGGAGGTACCCTCAACCCGGGTGCCCCAAAATTGCCACGTTCAACGGCTGACTTCAAACAAAGGAGGACATTGGATTGATCTATCTTCCCATGTTTTGCCCTCAGTTTTGACCATGACAAGCAGTCCATTTTCCCTGACGGCCATCCGATGTCAAAGAACCTTTTGTTCAACCCCCATCTGGAGAACAGCGGTCAGGGTGATACTGTCAAAAGGTAACTTGGTAAGATGGACGGAAACCTCAGATAATTGTTCTGTTTGGTGTTGGGTTTGTGAGCTTGGGGTTTTGGTCTTGGGGAATTATGCTGCATGTTTGTGTTTGATGTGTCGGGATGTTTAGCTGTGTGTGGATGTTGTTGTTTCTATTGTTGTGCTTGTTTTAGGGTTTGTACTTGGATTGTCTTTCCTTTTGCAAATGTCTTTGGCTTTTGTTGGTTTTTCTGTTGTGTCTGTGTGTGTGTGTGTGTGTCCTCGCCTCGAGGGGAAGAATTGCCAGTGGATAGGCACTAGAATCAAGATTCCGCTTGGCCATCCAAACGTGTTTGGACTGGTCATCACCCCGATGACTAAAGGAAAACGTCAAACTAGAGACCAGTGATGCCATTGTCCCGTAGCAAAAAAACAACTGTTCTCGATAAAGGGAGAATGGCTGGTTGCCTGCTGTGCTGGCAATTAGGATCTGCTTGTGTTTGGAGGTTTGCACACAGGAGCGAGAGTTCCTGTCGGACAATGTCCTTAGATTGCTGAAAAGGTGGTTTCTTTGAGGATCCTTGCCCAGTGCATCTCAGCAAAGTCACCCTAGTCGTCAGTCCATAGGTTGTGAGGGATGATTCTCCTGGTGACGATGGTCACCTACTGTGTGCAAATAACATAATGCGTTCCCCCCCGATACCAATCATCTTGTCTTCTGGTTGTGTTCCTTCCAAGCAGGGGGCGAAAAAACCGGACTCATCAAAGGGCACCAGGCCCCCCTGACACAGAGACCTACATGGTAACCCAAGCGCCCCGGCGACCCAAAGCTAAAACAAAGGAAGGGGAGGGTTCCACCTGTCAAAGGTGTGCTGAAACAAACGACATTTGTGCTGAGGAATCGAAAAAAGTCCTGACCAGCCTTTACTCCAAGGGGCACTGCCACTGCGAAGGCGTGAAGGTGGGGTCTGTGAAGTCGAATGAGGTCTTGACAGATTCGCTGCGTCTTTGCACCAGGCACTTGCTCTGTCCTCGAGTCGTTGTCTCTCACAAAAAGCAGGCGAAAACTGCAGGAAGCGAGCAAAACTTCCTTCAAGAACCAGGATTTCCTGCAAAGTGTCCTGTACACGGGTGTCCTTTTAGCGGCAATAGATGACCCTAGCAAACAACTAAACCACCGGGTAAACCAGGTAACCAGGAATGGCCATCTATTTGTCTAGCAAAACAACCAAAAAGGACACCTATGGTCCTGTAGCTGGTTGCTTGGACCAGCGAGCAAAAAAAACAGACGACTCTTGCTGGACTCGCTCGCGCCTTGCACCGGGACTTCGGGAAGGCTTTCGCATTGAGCATCGCCTCAAGTCGGCTTGAAACATGTTGCCGCCAAACTGTTTTCAGGGACTCTTCCACCCCCAAAGAAAGGCTGAATGGTTTGCACCACTCACTGGAGTCATCTGGGTTTGGGCTAACCTCCTCCTTTGGAGTCTCACTTGCCGACAGGACCTGGAACTTGTACATTGAATGAACGACAAGTCAGAGAACCAAAAGGTCACATGTGATTTGCTCAAACAGAAGGGGGCCGATTCATTTTGTTGAGGGTTTTGCCCACCCCCCCCCCCGCTTGGTTTTGGGAACTTGGAATCCACAAGGGGGTACCTTCATCCAGAGTGAGCTGATTTTACCCCCTTGCGAGCCCGTCCAGAATCTTCTGACTACTCAGCGTGGCCCCTTTTTAAAGCGCGCCAAGTAGCTGCGACTACTCGCCACAGCCAGGGCTGTTGCAAGGAGAATGGCAAACATGGAGTCCGCTGCCATCGGTAAGTTGGTCTAAGATGTGGCTGCTTAAGCCAATGCTGCAAATGGCACGATCGCGCCTTTGCTTCAAGGGGCAACGTCCCATTCCTCCCATGAACATGCTTGAAATGAATGGGAAATCAAGCCCTGAAATGTGAGCAAAACACGCTTCCACAGAGATAGAACTACGAAAACGGGCCGGGCCCCACACGGTGGTAATGGCACAGCCGTGTTGGCCCTGCTTGTCAAGAACAGGGCTGCAACCCAACCAATCCAACGAGACTTCCCTTGCTGAGGTCGCCCTTCGCGCGACCCTTTGACTCTTCTCGTGGGCGAGATCAAAAGACAGCCTGTGGCCCAACCTGCGCTTTCGAGCTTGGCCAAACTTGGGGCCTGAAAGGGCAAAAGGCAAAAGGTCAGCGAATGGCGCAAAGTGTCGAGCGTTTCCGCGAAGGGATGAAACAGTTTTGGCCAAAGATCTGGCAGGGTGGCTGTCGCCCCCCTGCCCAAACCGTCTTAAACACCTTTTTTGATGAGTGGGACATTTCCGCCCCAAGGCCCAAATGATGAAGGCATAAAAAGATCCAAACCCATGAAGGAAACCAAGGAAACTTTGGCCATGTTTTGGCCTATGCCCTGCAAACCAAGTAACTGGAGGTTGCAAACCTTTGAGGCGTGTACCAGTGTCAATCCCCACCGGCCTCTAGCTCTGGCCGAAGCTCCGACAGCAACTGTTCACGCAACTCCTCGGACACCCCAGCCGTTTTGAGACTCCCGCTAAAACTGTGGAGGGCGGTGGGGGAGGGGATGATGAGGGATCTGTGTTTCTCAGATTTCTGGCGGGCTTCATACAACCCTGTTCATTTGCGAAGTGCTAAAACAACAAAAAATCCGTTTGGTCGTTCTGCGATTCAAGATATCTCCCGATGACAAACATGATTCTGACCTCCCCATAAGAGGAATGTCAGAATCCGAAAGGTCGTTTGGCCCTACCAGGGTGAATTATAGGCAGGAAGGGTTCAACCAACAACAACGGTGCGCTATCATATCCAAGCAAAACAATTAGTGAAATTGTGCAAGGCTGCCGATGTTATTGTTGACTTTTGCTGGGGAACAAATACGTATTCTGAATGATTGATGTGCACAGGAAGAATATCCCCATTGAGTATTCATCGGGGTTTACACAAGAGCGCCCGCGATCTCTGAAAAAAATTGCCCCGGTCGGAACAATCTAGGGTTGCTGAGGGGGTGTACATATCCCCAAGGCCCAAGCCTGTGATACAGCTTGGGATCATCTCTATGACTACATGTTATGTTGCCTTGCAGGACTCAGGAAACACATCGGTACCTTACCCCAAAACTATAACTTTCTGGGCAAGATTCCTGCCCAGACCTTTGACCCACTCTGGGCCAACTTGCAGGTGCATTGGGAAGAAAGCCGACATCCCGGTGCAGCTCGGAAGGTGGAGCTGCACGCAAAGCCCTGGTCTCCTCAAAACTGCTCACTCTCGCATGATCTGTAGTAAGGCGAGCTGTCTTCGCTGTGAATGCAACATCTGGTGGCTCCGCAGCCCACAGTTCACCCGGATTGGCAAGCTGCGCGCAGGCAAAAGAATGCCTTTGCCTGCTGACAATGGTGTTAAGACAAAGCAGGATTCCCAGCAGGAGCTAGGTAAATCCATTGTTGACATTCCATCGTCCAATTTCTACAAATTCCCAACCGGACACAACGAATTCCCGTAGTAAAGAACCTTCACCATGGGTGAGGTCGATTCAATTCCAGGCGAGCTCGTTAAACCTTGCATGGAAGAAACAAGGGATTGCATCTCTCGCCGTCGCCTTGTTTCCTTTCCCTCCCATCTGCCGTAAATCCCTGACCAAAATCTGCAGAATCCCTAGAAGAAAAAACTTCATGGGTGTCCCTGTTACCCTCATTCCCGCTAGGCATGCGGGTGTGTATTTAGCCCCTTGCAAAATCTGGCCACCTTCGCGGCCTTAAAACCAGTACAATCCCGCATTCAACAAAGTTCCCTATCTCACTTCCTGACCTGGAGTGATCCGAGCCCCCCAGAAAGACGTCAAGAACCCTAGCAACCCCAAAACCCTTACAAAGTTATTTTCCTCAATCCCCCGCAATCGGGGCCTGTAATTTCCTCCCCACAAAAACGCCAATCAATCCCCATCCCGTCATCCCCCAAGATTTGTAGGAGAAACCAGCCACCCCACCCTTTACGACTTCGGGACCCTTTCCCCCGCTTCACCCAAAAACCCTCCGCAGCGTCGTTTCCCACTGCTTTTGGGCGCGAAAAACTGCCGACCAGCGTCTCGCTTCGGCTTTACGAATCTCCCGCGCCAAAAAAAAAACATTGGTGTCCTTTTAGGGAAATAAGTGGCGCTGGTAGACGACTAAACCACCAGGTAAACCAAGAATCGCCCTCTATTCGAGCAAAACCACCAAAAAGGACATGTTTGCCCTATCCCACTACAAGGGTTCCACTGAAGAAATAGCCACAAACCGCGGATGGGCCAGGATGGGCCCCTCGCAGCCGGCCATTCCTTTTCGGGCACCGGGCCAGGCGCAGCTGGTCCAGCTGCGCGGAGCGCTGCTCCAATCGCTCCAGGCGCCTAACAAGGCGCCAAACCGCCTTTTGTCTGGTGGATTTGTTTTTCTCCGAAGGGATTGGCCAAGCCACGTGTTGTTTTTGGCGGTTGTGTGTGTATTTTGTGGTTTTTGGTGGGCCCAAAACTTGGGTAAGATGTTCCGCTCAACCCTTTTCCCAAGCTCCACCTCCTGTCCTGACAAACAGCAAAGCCCCAGGTGATTGATGTTCGCTTTGAAAAACCTACCTTAGAAATGACCACCACCATTGGGATTTCTTTAGAATCACCCATCTGTCTCCGAAACTGCAAATGTATGGAATTGGAACGGTCCGCTGAATGGACCTGGATCCCCCATAATTCCCGGAGCTTTTCCGTATGCAAGCTACAACCAGTGGTGTGTAAGTCAGTAAGTCGTTTCATGGTTTAAGGTCTGATGTTACCATGTTGAGAACTTTGGTCTCACAGAGATGCAACTAAGCTTTCCTTTGAAACTGTACTAAGCATCGCCCGTGATTCTTCGCCCTCCCTACACCTGAAACGCCCCGTGGTCTCCCCGAAGAATTAACTGGGCTTGCTGGTGTTGTCGAAAAGAAGTGGGGAGAGGAGGTTGGGATCACGTTGGGATCCTACGCATTGTGTCCACTTGTCATTTCTACCTCCACTGTTGCCCCCCCTCCCCCCCGCCCCACCATACGGCGTTTGATGCCGGCCCGTATTTAGTCAGCCGTATGCAAAATGTCAGTTTTTGACACTGCGGGAGGATTAACGTCTTCACATAACTCCTGCCACTAAGGCTGCTCACTGAGTTCTACAAAGAGAAGGATTTCCTCACATCGGAAGATGAGCGCTGGACTCCAAATCAAAAATATGGTATCTATCTGTCGCAACTTCCAAACAACTTGGGCTGCTTTCCTATTCGCGTCCCTTTGAAGCAACCCAACATTTTGCTGCTGTGCAGGAATCATATATGTGATCTCCATCCTCTGGCTACCGGCCTGCTTGGCATTTGCACGTTTGGGAGGCATATCTTGCCCTGCAAATGAAAAGCGTAAGATGCTAAATAGCCAGGTAAATGCGAGCGGGCAATCACTCGCAACGTGTTGTGACACAAAGCTTGGGTGCTGGGAGCTGACAAATCGCCGCGCCGAGTTTGTCTCCAAAGGGAAGCCGGTCTCCATTTTTTCCGTCTTCTGCAGAGAAAGAGGCAAACTCCTTAACAACAACTCGCCCAAAGACATGCTGCTCGGGTTCCCATGTCTTGTCAACTAAACACTATTCTTTGGGCGCGCAAACCGGCCGAAACCAAGTCCCTCGGGGGTGACACTTTGTAGATTTGGGATTTGTGGTTTGGTGTGTGTGTGATGACAATTTCATGCACCCAAAAGATGCCCACCCCCCGCCTCACCAAAGATTCCTGGGCCAAGGGAACGATTGGCGGGTAACTGGCTTGAGGAATGCCTGAGGCGGCCGATACCTCCAACCCAAAGCATGATTGTGCTTGAGTTGTTCAATTCGAAGGGCTGACGCCGTATGTTCTGGTCTGGGTGTACAGAGGGTGTACCCAAGCTTCAGACACCAGCCCCCCCAGACATGGCGATACATAGATTGTCAACTCCAAGGTTCTGGAAGTTAATATTGTGTTTGAAAAGTATCGACGTGAATGGAAAGTTTAGAAGTTCAAACTTTGTTTTGTTGTGTGTTTGTTGTTTGAAGAAAAATAAACTGTGTTATGTTCAAAAGTTTAGAAGTTAAAGCCTTGTGTGTGTCAAAAGATTAGAAGTTAAACTTTGCTTTGTGAGCAAATTGAAAGTTTGGTTTTGGACAAGCCAGTAGCTCGAAGGTAGGACCACACCGTCAGTGTTTGTGTGTATGAGTCCGCCTAGCTTCCGTGTCAAAATGGCGGACCCCAAAAAATGGTGGATTCCTGTTGGTTTCCCTTGGACCAACCTCTAAACGGTACTCTCCCCAACAAAAGGGACACACCCATAGCGCATAGGTTCGTTCCCACCCCCAACAGGACTCGAGCTTAGGTCAAGTAGGATGCAAGGGGCTCGGGGATTTAGATTCACTGCGCGAAGTCAAGACCCGTTCCCTAACACCAAGAAATGTCTCGGTTGCGAAATCTGCTCCAAAAGTGACTCACTTGTAGTGGTTTAATCCGGAAAACCCAGATTCGTTGGCAAAAAGTTGAAGTCCTAACAGCCAAGCAACATGAACCAAAGAAAAATAAAGAGGCCGGAGATCCGCTCCTCTTTCTGCTCGAAACCCGTCCTCAAAGTTCAACTCAGCCTTGTCTTGTGACTCTATTCTCATCCAGTTTGACTGCTGAACACAAGGTGCCACAGCCATGTGCCTGCCATCCTGGAATCTAATGTCGACCCTGGCTCGATCAAACTTCCACATAATTGGGGATATGTTGCCCAACAGTGATTCCCTCTTAAATGGGACAGCCTCCTATTCATCAGCCTTAGGCTTATGCATCCTGGAATCCTTGTAAAACAAGTGGGCTGGTATGTGCATGGAACCCCAAACAACTATGGTGCAGTGTTGCCCCTCTTTCCTGAGTGCCTTCTGAGTATTCGAACCCCAACAAAATGTGTGCTCGCCTCTCCAAGTCAGCAGACTCAACTTCCCCCAAATTTGGTGCTTTGGTCTGGCGGAAAGCACGCTGCTTGCCCAGCTAGCTGCAACATGTTGACCATGCCAGGGGTTCAATCCAAACCGCAACTTGGGCTGCCCGAGCAAACAACACCTCCCAAAAGAAAAGCAGCGTTCTGCTGTTGATTTCTCCCCAAAACGGAAAAGATTCGCGGGATAAAGTCTGCCTTAAAGGTGGTTCCGGAGGATTTCACTGAGTGGTGATTCCGAGTGATTCCGGATTCATCCGCCTGTCCCACCCAACCCAACCAGGATCTTTTTCGGGCAACTGGACATTCCCCGCAGGACAATGATATCTCTGTTGCCCAGTAGTTTCCTCCAGCTGCGAAATTGCGAGCGGCAAGGTCCACCACGTGCCTCCTCCTGCTCCGACTGCGCGCGGGTGCGCGAAGCGCCGCCTCCGAACTGCTGAAAGGGGAGTCCCGAGAATGGGGGTGGGTGGATGTGGATGAGTTTAAGGTTGGTTGGCTTAGGTTTGAGCTGTGTTGAGGCTTGGCTAGGAGTTCCTTTTGGCCTGATTTTGGGTTAGTTCAGGCGGATTGGGGTGATTGTAGCCTTCGTTTGTCGTGAGAGGGTTGGACAAGGGAAAATTGCGTGGGATGACGCGTACTTTGGCCCGACCTCATGTCTGTCACAAGCCGGATGTTCTCAGCCGAAACCCCCGAGCACGCCGGAGCGCAGGCGCCACTGCGTCCTGGAATACGCTGTGGTTCTGAACGCGGCTCTAGCCTGGAGCTCGAGAGCCCGACACGGAGTGGATGGAATCGGAGGTCGAGGGCGATGGGCACGAGGCAGTTTCTGTCAGCTCGGCCGTGGCAATCACTTCTGCTGGGAGCTGGAGGGAGCTGGAGGTGCGGCGCTTGACGGAAGGCACTCAGAAGGCGCATCGAAGATCTGCGCCGGCTTTGGAAGGTGGAGCGGAATGGCGTCCAGGAGTTGGACGTGATGAGGACGGGCAAGGAGGTAAACTCTGCAGGTGTTCATGGCGGTGGTCAGCAGCCTGTCCATCCTCTACAGGTTGGTGGAGACGTGGTGGCAGAGATCCGTGCTGCCGCGGCTTGGGGCATTGCAAGCTAGGAGCTGCAGCGATGAAGAAGAGGTGGAACCAAGAAGCTCCGCACTCCACATAAACGCTCACAAGGACAATAGGGGCGGCTCGAAGTGGTGCATCTGATTCCAGGAGTGAGTCTATCGAGGTGGACCTACGCCCAAACCAATGCTGCGTGGGAAGGGGTGTGAGAAGGGGAGCAGGCGCGAGGGTTCGGTCTGAGCGAGCATTGGGAGCCGAATCAGCGACTGGGGTGAGGACCTCCCGCTTGAACCGATCCGGACCTCGGCCAGCGAAAAGTGCGTCTCGGAGAGCTGCAATGCCTTGCAATATGCCACGCAGACCTTTCCGTTTATCCCATGCTGCCTCCAGACTTCCGGAACCTTCCGGGTCCGATGCTTCACTGAGGCCCAGGCCAGTATCACGCGCTCATGACAAGCGCGGGTGGAAAGCCAGAGAGGATCACTCTCCGCACGTGCTGCAGGCGAAGCCGCATGGGAGGAGCATGAACAGCAAAACTCCCAGATGTACAGGGGCACAAATCGAGAAGTGTAGCCGAAGCGCAAAACGAAAAGGTCCTGCAGCTTGGCAAAAATATAAAACGACACTGGAACCAAAGCGTTACAACTATGCAAACAAAGGAATGGACCCTTTGGTGGACTTCCAGAAACCCATGAGGACTTGTGTCCAGGCAAGAATTTATAGACCTCTGGACCTTAAGTTTGTCCCGGGACGCTCATTTCTGTCCTGGGAGGCCGAGAAGACTTTAAATGATTATCCCTGATAAACTTCTCGAAACCTCAAATTCGCGCATGACCCGGCCGTTGTTAAATTCTTTACACGGGAAATGATAAAAATTGCAACCCGTGCTCCAAATCCAGAGACTGGGGCCACGGCTGAATGAATTAGTCTTTGAGACGAGCAGATGATTATTTGCAGGATCAACCAGGTTTCCAAAAGGAAAACCCGATTTCTTGATCTTCCAGGACCCTGAAAAATGCAGTTGCCTTTGGCTGATCAATTTAAAGGAAGAGGAACATGTGGCAGCCATTTTTGGAAGACTACTCAGGGTCCTTGGAAGACCAATACTTTCCCCAAAGCAATGGGGACGGGTATTTATTTTGACATGGTTTCAGACTTACTTTTTGGCACCCAGATGCTCGGCGAATTGGAGCAACTGTGCCACTCGACCCGACCCCAGATTGAGCAGCGCCGGAGAATCCTCCAAGACTATTTCATGTTTTGGGGGTAGACTATGGAACATCGTCCTGCCCCCCATCCTGGTGTACTTGGAGGCACCTTGCCAAGGATCCTTCGGATCCCCGAAATATGTTTTTGTTTCTTCTTTTTTTTATGTACCCCAATGAATATCCCCTATTTCCAGACACTTTGATGCTTGCAAAGCCACACGTTTTGAAACACCTAGCCCCGGGACAAAATGACTTGTTTCCCAAGACACGGGAAATTGGGTGGGCCCTCGTCCTCCCCAAACGACTTGCTCATATGAGGGGCTCCATGTCCCGAGTGGACCATAGACTACTGGAAAATTTGAGTGAACCTCACACAGGCGTCTTTCCGTTTAACTACCCCTGGGTGGTTCAAATGCAAAATTAATTGGCCACGGAGTTTTGGGGGTCCCTACTTGAAGACAAAGCCACTGCCCCCAAGCGCGAGCCTTCGGAGTCGAAAACGCTCACCAGGCCTTCGCACTCTCCGAATCCCAGCGCACCGGTGTTCGGAGACCCAAAAAACGTCATCAAGGGAAACACTGTGTGCATGACCAGCACACAGAGTCTTCTTTTTCGGCAACAGCATGACACATTTCGGAATGATCATCATGACACATTTCGGAATGATTGCATGTACAAAACCTGGCAATAGCATCACAGCTGTCTGTTCGCTGTTCTTCAGTTCTGCAAAAAACAAATGGACTAATACGCAAACAAAGTAGAAAGCATAGAACCCAAATTGCAAGAATTGCGTTGAGTGTCAAATCAGGCTCTTCAACTGCGAACGTTAAACAACAGCAAGAAGTGAAAGCCAGACTGGCTCAATCAGAGCTACCCACGCGGCCATGGCACTTGTCCGAAAGGCCCACGGCTCGGGTTTCAGAGGCATGCCTTGGGATTTGCCGTTGGCAAGCTTGATTTCCGCTGCAACGCGGAAGGTCATATGTTCAACTTCCGGCCTTCTCATGCGAGGGATAAGTTTGTTACGCATAAGACCATCTCCAAGACCCCCGCAAGGCCATGAAATAGGAAGAGGCTGAAACGATCTTTGGGGAGAAAGACCAACTCTACGGACTCTAATAGAAGAAACCCCATAAGTTATGCTTTCCTCGGAGAATTTTTGTTGTTTGCGGGAATGGAGACCTGGGCCCTGGATGCGCGTTTCAAGACGCCAAAAGGAAACCAAACGAGCCCCTAAGATCTCAATATGTCCTGACTCCGTTTGCGGACAGGAACTCTCGAATTTCCACCAGCAATCCAAATGGGTGACCTCGAACAGCCCAGCCTCCGGAGAGCGCTCTGGACGCCGTCGCTCGCCGGGTCTCACGCGCGGACTCCCCCGAGTTCCTGAGAAAAGGCACTGGGTGCGGCTTTCGGAGGTCAACCCCCTTGTGGTTTGGACGCAATGCCTTTGGGGTCAACCGATTCTCTATGGGTTTTGGCCTGAATAGAAACAAATGGTCTTATTGCGACTTTTGTTTGGAGCCACATCTGTGTATGGCTGCGGCAGGTCAAAATGATAGATTTTGGTTGGCGAGTTTTTAAAAGAAACCGATTGTTGTTTGGAGAAGTTCTTTGATTTCGTCTTTTTTTGCCTTCCTTCTGTCACCCTTATCACCCACCAAAAAGTTGGTTTCCAAGCCGTACTGCCACGCGAATTCCAGGGAGTGATACGTGGCATGCGAACGGTTCGTCTCAGGCTGGCGACAGGTCGTAATTTTGAGCTACTCTCATTTGGGCCACTGTTTTAGGGGAAGCCGACGGTGGGAAAGCACCGCTAGTCTGGCGCTTCTGGGGGACGCACTCGTTGAGGAGTGCTTCTAAATCGGCGAACCTCTCGACATGCTGCGCTCCCCTTAACCAACCAAAAAAGCAGGGCACCAGTTGCTGGACAGACCAGAAGGACCTGTGAGAGTGTTGAACCAGTGTTGCGACAACACATCGGCTGTGTGACAAAATCTGTTGAACACGTTGTTTTGGCAGTCTAGGGGAGGCCAGCAAGAAACCATCTCTAGGGGTCACCTACCCAAACTAAGGCGCTTGCCAGGTTTAGGTAACCTCCATTTGGAGGCTCGATTCCTCATTTGGCACACATACCCATGGCAAACTACGAGTTCCCTACCCTATGTTTCATTAAAGTTTCCCCCACCAAACCAGGCAAAACCTGGGCATACACGGAACTGAGTTAAACATTCCGAGCCTGTCTTTTCTTGAGGCTCCCCCTTTTTGGGGCTTAAAAGCACCTCAAAGACAACGGTTGCGCCGTTTTGGGGGGCGGTTGGGGGGGGTTCCCCAAAAAACCCAGCGACGAGCGCCCATCGGCCCGTAGTCATCCCACGAGCGGCCCGGAGGAGGGGCTCAGCGTGCGCAGCGTGGAGCAGCTGCGCAGCACGCTCTTCGCCGGGCCCTCCGCCTCCATGCGACGTCCGGGCCCCGGCGCTTTGTGTGCGAAGTGGGGGTGTGTTTGTAAAGGGGTTGGCGGATGTGTTGCGGCTTTTAGAGTGTCATTCTTCCAAAATAGATAAAGTTGGCGTCAAAATGTGGCGAAGTCTGCCGAAAGACATCCTTTTGGTGTCCCTTTCCGCACAGATCGCCCGCATCGCATTTCAAGACCCCGAGCCGGGCCGAAGCCCTCGCCAAGTGTGTTCAGCTTGGAGGTAGGTTAGGGGGGGGGTGGCGGACCTGCCCAGTTGAGTTGCAACAAACGGAGGTGCACGTCCCTACACCAATCCAATCCAATTCACGGATACCTGATTATTTGCCGGAATCTCCATGCCAGTTCCTTTCCGGAAAGTGTTTTTGTTGATACCGCTTAGTGCTCGATTCTCCTCTTGTTTGGCAAAAGGTAACAAAAGGCTTCACGGAAAATCGGGCCCTCAACCCCGATGAACCCCATTCAACCCCATTCAACTCCTGGGCCGCAGCCCCAAGACAAACTCTGGCTTTGCGCCATCGAACGAGGTTATGTGGGGGAACCCCTCACGTGAGATATGTGCTGTTGAACATCGCACCAGAGGAAGCTCAGTTCAATTCGCCCAGAAATACGTGGTGTTTAAGCATGTTTAGATATTTTGAGCCATTTTCGACCCATGGTCAAAAGGTGCGGCGCAAACGGCCAAGGGGTTTGCTCCGGACTCCTTACAGACGTCAAGCCAGCTCGAAAGGGGATGAAACTGCCTGTGGGTTAGCTTAGGCAGGACATGCCCTCTCCAATCCTTAGTGGGCAGTTTGGGGGTTGGGGCACCCCGAACCTTGATCCGGGTTTCGGATCGTCAGGTGCACCAGGCTGGCTACAGACCCAGAATTGGTCAACAGTTGGAAAGCTCTCCAGTGAAAGTTTACTCACCACCAAAGCCTGCATGATGC
The DNA here is from genome assembly GCA_963377175.1 of Effrenium voratum. NCBI lineage: Eukaryota > Dinophyceae > Suessiales > Symbiodiniaceae > Effrenium > Effrenium voratum. The sequence continues at coordinate 471,539 of CAUJNA010003567.1, forward strand.
AAATTGGAGTAGGCTGAAGCATGGAAAACAGTGCCAAATTGGGTCGGGGTATGATCAAAAGACATGGTGTAGAGCTCTTAGACAAAGGTGATGTATGGGACACATAAGGTTGTCCTATAGGGGACTTTGGTTTCCTTTGGTGTCCCCGTCAAAACTCCTCAAACATGGTACCCCAAACGCGCGCTGTTTTTATTCAGTCCCTCCTGATACTTTGTGGGATGGACTGGGTCCTTCTGAAAGTGCCCTCGTGAGAACCCCTCAAGCAACCAAGGGCTTTGGCAATCAGCCAGACAAGACACCGCCCCCAACACACACACACACACACACACACACAAACACACACACACACACACACACACACACACACACACACACACACACACACACACACACACACACACACACACACACACACACACACACACACGCGCCAATAAAAAGGGCTGGCCCACTCTTAGCGACCTTCAGGAAATCCGCCTCCGGAGGTGCCCGTCCCTTGGCGATCTCCTCGCACAGGAACTGCCTTGCCCGGGACGTCCGAGAGAAGCAGAGACCCCCAAAAAGGCTGTCAAAACCCCGCAAACCCCTGGTGTGAAGATTTCGTCCCGAAACTTGTGTTGACATGAGTTTGTAACCACCCGGCCTTCCGGCCCAATTCGCCACTTGCCCAAAGGGCGGGACTTTCATCTGAAACCTCGGCCGCGGCCTCGCCATCATGGCATGCGCGGGCCTGAGCCACCTAGAGCCAGGCCAGTGGAAAACATCAGCCCGTTGACTTCGTGCGCAGCGGGGCGGAAGACCAACATCTTCAAGTTGGTAGCGGAGCCGCGATTCGCGGCTACCGATATCCCCATCACACCAGAGCCCATCACGCACCTCACGCTCCCCTTTGGCATCCTCAGCGAAGGGCGCCAAGCCCGATGAATCTGGCGGCACCGCCTCCGGCCACTCCAACGAAGTCAGGGACAACTTCATCCCGGTCTTCGATGGGAGACCCAACAACTACAAGGAGTACCGGATGCGCATCATGCTCTACTACCGGAAGATGAGCCTTCAAAATCGCAAGAGCGAAGCTACCATCAACCTGCTCACCAGCCTCTCCGGCACGGCATGGAAGAATGTGGAGCACATGGTCGACACAGTCCCGGACGCAGAGAACGGCTTTGAGCAAGTGGTCGCACAGCTCGACCTGGCCTTCAAGTATGACGACCGCGTCGAGATGCCCCGCACCTTCGAAAGGTTCTTCTACAACCTGAGCCGGAAGCCGCACCAGAACCTCCTTGCCTACTGCACCGAGCATCGCGAACATCTTCGAGAAGTCGAGCGCCACAAGGTCGTCATCCCGCCGGCGGTCAGTAGCTGGCTACTCCTACGCCGAGCCGGCCTTACGGCCGAGCAACGCCAGCTGGTCCTGGGACAGGTTGGCAACGACTCCTCGCTCGAGAAAATGGAGGGAGTGCTCTATACCTCCTCGGACAGGACTACACCGGAAAGGACAAGCACAACCACGCCCAACGCTGGATTCCTCAGCACGGCCGTGGCCACTACCAATGGAACAACTACCGGAAGCCCGCCACCTACGACGACGAGCTCTACCACGAGGACACCTACAGCGACGAGGAGGACGTCTACTGGGAGGACGAGGACAACATCACTTACCCCGACCAACCCACCGAAGAAGAACAACCACAAGATTTCAACGAAGAGATCTACTTCGATGAGGACCACGAGTACACCTACGACGAGGACGAAGAGGAGGCCTACGCCACCTACATCGATGCCCGCAAGAAGCTTGCGGAACATCGCAGCGCTCGAGGGTACTACCCGGTGGTCGCTCTCACCGACACCAACGCCCTGCCCGTCACTTCCACCTCATCATCCCTACCATCACACGGCGGCAGGGGAAAATCCTCGAAGGGCAAGCACTCCAAGAGCAAGGGCAAGGGAGTCGGAGGCCGGCCACCACAGAAGGGATCTGCATCACAACGTGCTCGTGATGCCCTTCCACCTGGCACCAAATGTCTTCGGTGCGGCCAACCGGGCCACTGCCCACAGAACTCCCAGCCGAACTCTCGGAACAAGCGGCCGAAACCGGCCGACAGCATGGACCGCCTACCTCGAGGACCACGTCGATCAGCCCTACATCACCGGCATGCAGGACGGCGGAGCGTCCGGTGTCCTATGCGGACATGACGTCCTGATGCAGCTCCTCGTCAAGCTCTACCACAAGGGCCTCCCCCTCGAGGAAATCCAGTTCAGCCGGACCAACAAGAGTTTTCGGGTTGGGGGAGACAACAGCAGCATCTCCACCTGGTCTGTGCACCTCCCAGTGTTCATGGCCGGCTACAAGGCCGCATCCATCGTGGAAGGAGGCACACCCCTCCTGATCGGACGTCCGGCCCTCAAGCTCAAGATCGACTACAGCAAGCAGTCCTGCAGTGTCCTCAATGAGCCCTGGCAGCCTGCCACAAAAGGGCCCATGGGCAAGACGACGGCATTGAGGACGCCATCCACCACGACCTCACCTTCGACTACATGACCAACGACGTAGTCACGGACGTGCACCAGCACCTACTCCAGCTCTACACCCTGGAGGACATCGTGGACACGGGCTGCCCTGGACCCATCCTACCTGAAATCGCCCAACACGTTGATTGCACTACGACTGATAACCTGCCCTCCGATGACGCTCCGGACTTCAACCTCCATGAGGGTGTCACGGAGCCGGTACTCGGCGACATCCCCAACAAAATCTGGCGCAGCTTTGATGTCGCTCTTGCAACATGGCACAATCACGTCAACTTCCACCTCAACCAAGCCACCAAGCACAAGCCGGACGGCAAGAAGGTTTTCTGGGAAGTCTACGCCGGGGAGGGAAATCTCTCTCGGGCCATGGCTGATTGCGGCTGGATCGTCCGCACCTTCGACCTCCCGGAGTGGGACTTCACGAAGTCCCACTGCACCAAAGCCTTCTACCAGCTGCTCGACGAGGAACTCCCGGATGCGGGTTGGCTCGCGCCACCTTGCAAGAAGTGGTCTCGCATGCAGAACATCAATCAGAGGACCGCTGAACAAACCGAGCTGCTGCACCTGGACTGAGCACACGACCAACCTGAAGTTCACTCCCCTCTGCCAGCAGCGCGGCGGGCGGCAAGCCTACATCGAGCAGCCCCTTTGGTCCCTGGCGTGGAACACCACCGCCTTCCAACTGGACGGCCATCGCGCCATCTTTGATCAGTGCGCCTACGGCGCGGGTTTCTGGACCTCAGCCACTGTCTGGAACAACATCCGCAAGCCGACAGCTGTGCTCTCCACGGAGCCGATCTTCGCCGAGATCCTGAGCCTCAAATGCCCTGGCAACCACACGCATGTATATCTACAAGGCCACTGCCCCGGGATCGGAAGCCTCACCACGGCTGCTGCCGCGTACCAACCAAGCATGTGCGAAGCTATCAGCGACGCCATCTGCACCAGCGCTGAACAGATCCGGGCGAAGCTCATGGTCACGATCAGCACCTCAACCCGGCCGGCATCCTCCAGAAGATCCTTCCTGGCCAACTTGTTGAAGAAGGCCTCAACCCGACACAACTCCAACCATCAGAGAAATTCCATGAAAAGCTACAACTACAGCTCAAAGCAAGTCAAGCCATCCTCGCCGCCAATGCCGATGCCCGACTCAGACGAGCCCTTCTCCGACAGTATCGCGGCAACTCCGAGCCCCTCACCATCGGCATGAAAGTCTACTACTGGAGGGATGCCGCTGGGACTGGACCCAAGATCAAATGGGAGGGCCCGGCCACCATCGTCATGGTCGAAACCGACAACGAGACCGGCAAGCCCCGATGCTACTGGATCGTCCACGGATCCAACCTTCTCCGTGCGACGGATTTTCGAGGACATGGCCATCCCCGACACCGAGCCACGGTCCGGAATGGAGGAACCACCACCTACATCGACCTTTGGTCTCCGATGATGAGGATGTGAACCCGGACCCAAAGCGACCATCCCCGGACCATGAGCCTCTGGTCGACTACTGGGAGCCTGCTCAATCGCGGGTCCATCAGTTCCCACGACATCAGCTCTTCTGCCCATCACCGGATGACCCCGACATCCCATATCACCGACTCGGAAGCCTTTGGCACACCGAGATCTACCGCCTCGCATCGGACACAGGCCTACCTGCTCTCGAAGCAGAACACCGCAACGACGACTGGCACCAACCTTTCAATATCCAACACCCGTGGATCGGTCGCACTCGCTTCGTTGTGGTCAACAACGAGGGCGATGTGACCATGGGCAAATCACAAGCTCCACCAGAGAGCCCACCACGACCGAACCTACGCTTGAACCGACCACAACTCTGCCGAGCCTTCGGCCATCTCCACCACACGGACCTCAAGCCCCGACAACAACTACATCTACCGACTTCGACCTCTACAAAAAGACGAGCGTGAATCCTTCCACGAACAGCGGCGACGGGTAGACCGACAGGAAACGATCTCCGAGACAGCGGACTACGCCTTCAAGGTCGACATCGTCGACGACACCAGCGACACCAACATGCCTCTCCCACCAGGATGGCACGCTGACGCCTCAGGCCACGTTGTGTTGGACACCATCCACGACGACTGGACCCTCTCCAAAAATGGCAACTACCTCATCCGCAACCACTGCATCCCCCGGAACACGCTCTTCGACCCAAGTGAGGACGGGAATTGCCCCATTCCTCTACCCATGCTCCACAAGTCCCGAACAACTCGTTTCGCAGACGGCCAATCACGACAAGATCGCTGGCGCTGCCGCTCCAACCACCTTGACGAGCAAATCTACTGGACAGGACGCACTTCCTTCAAGATCCAACCGCGAGACCGAGTACGGGCCCACGAGCATTTCTTCAACACGTCAGAAGGTCACCAGACCTATGCCGGCTCTCCACAACAGCGGAAGAAGGACTCCAAGAACCTCTCCGAGCGCACCATGAGCCTCGCAGATCAGCAGAGCTTGTGTGGGAGTTCTCAGATGAGTCAGAAGCTCCGGCACAGCGCATCCTGCGCGCGCACTTCATCCTGAAATTAAACAAGAACGAGGACGTCAGCCCACGTGCCAAGTCTCGGCTCATCACGCAGGGTTTCAAGGACCGTGACGCCCTCAGCGGTATCGTTGAGCGCACCTCGCCCACCGTGACGAGGCTCACGTGCGGCGATCCTCTCCATCGCGGCCAACAACGGATGGGGCACCTTCACGGCGGACATCTCCACCGCATTTCTCCAAGGACGCGAACATGCTCCACACCGCACCCTGTGGATTCGACTCCCGGCTGACGCACGGAACATTCTTGGCATCACCAACTCGCGCATCCTCATGCGGCTCCAGAAGCCCGTGTACGGTTTGGTTTATGCCCCCCGAGCCTGGTATCAAGAAGCCAGCGAACGACCTCAACTTCACCTCCACTCCTGGCCATCATCGGTCTCCATGTTGATGACCCACTTGGCACCGCCGACAAGAGCCATCCCAAGGTCACAAAATTGATCGAGGACCTCAAGAACATCTTGGAAAGAAGGTCCCAGCCTTGAATACTGCGGCGCCTGGAGGCCACCGACGGCGGCTGGAAACTACATCACAAAGAATACCTCAAGAAGGTCAAGCCCATCACCGTCGGCAAGGACCGCCAACTCAGCAAGTGACGGGAACCTTCTCCGATCCCTCCTTGGAGCCCTGCAATGGCCAGCAGTGCAAAGCTCACCACATCTGCAAATTCAATTCACACCTCAATGTTCTCCGGCGAGATCACCACTGCCACCATTGAGACCATCCACAACACCAACAAGGCCCTCCATTACGCAAAGAGCAATGACGACGTTGGCCTCACCTATCTATCGGCCCATCGCCCCCATTGCAGACTGTTGCCTGCGTCTGATGCAGCCTTTGCATCCAGAAAAGATCACAGCTCGCAGGGAGGCTTCATCGTCGCCCTGATGCACAAGGACGCCATCGAGAAGGGCTTTGAGAGCGAGTACCACATTCTGGACTGGCGCTCATTTCGGTTGCCACGGGTTGCTCGCTCAACCTTGGCCGCCGAGAGCCAAGCTGCAGCCGAAGCGGCAGACGCCCTCACCTTTGCGCCCGCGAGATACATCTCTCTGCTCATGAACCCCAACCTCAAGCACGGCGACCCCATGCTCGGCGTCATGAACACCCCTGCCACCTTGGCGGTTGACGCCAAGGCACTATATGACCTCCTCGAGAAGCGGGAAGTTCAAGCATCCCTGGGCAGTGACAAGCGCACCGCCATTGAGGTCATCGTCACCAAGGACGCCAAAAAACCTGACGGACTCACCAAGGTGTCCGCCGCCCAGCTCCTGGCGGACCGGCTTCGACTCCACCGGACACGACTGGTAGATACGCGATTTCCTGCACGGCAACACACCACCTCGACGGCATCCTGGGTAGCAACGACGCTCACGCTTCCCACCATAGCCACAGCCCACTCCGAGGAGCAGCTCTACGGCAGTGACTATGTGCTGCTGTTCCTGCCCCTGATGATCCTCTTGATCGGCATCCTGATGTGCGGCTTTGTCATGACAAGCCACTTTCGCACGCACGGACTCACTGAAGCACAACGCCCCCAAGAGCGCATCCATCAGCTCGTTCTCCTCTCCGACGAGAAGGCCTATGTCAAGTCCACGGAGGAGGCCCTCATCGAAGCGCAGGACAAGCTCAAGGCCATGCACGAGTCAGCGAACATCGCCGCTGGGGAAATCATGCGGCTACGCCAGGAAAACCGGCAACAGCACCGCGACCTGCGAATGACAGAAGGCGCGCTTCGGGACGCCACCACCTCGGCGATCTACCTCTGCCGGAGTGGAATTGTCTACCACCGCCTCCGAGAATGTGCTGAGCAGCGAGTGCAGGAAATGATCACCACGCGGCGCCCCTGCAGAGTGTGTGTGCACCCAAGCGACTCCATTCGGGCACCAGCGTCCGGCAGCGGCACGCGCTGAACATGGAGGGCATCCACCGGGACACCGTGACCTGAGTCTGGCACCGACCCTGGGACTGGCAGTTTTGTTTGCTTTGCCTCTCCCACCAGTGTGAAGATTTCGTCCCGAAACTTGTGTTGACATGAGTTTGTAACCACCCGGCCTTTCGGCCCAATTCGCCACCTGCCCAAAGGGCAGGACTTTCATCTGAAACCTCGGCCACGGCCTCGCCATCATGGCATGCGCAGCCTGAGCCACCTAGAGCCAGGCCAGTGGAAAACATCAGCCCGTTGACTTCGTGCGCAGCGGGGCGGAAGGCCAACATCTTCAAGCCTGGTGAATGGATGTTCATCCACCCCAAAGATGGAGCCATAGGTTCTGCCCCATGGCCAAAAAGGACGGGCACCAAATTTGCGCAAAATTTCAAGGGAACTGTGCAAAGCTGGCCCGAATCTGCAAGTGCTATGGCAGCAGATTGACTCAGTCGCCGTTGATTGCAGAAGGAAGATGCGGGGTTTTCCGTTTTCCGAGCGGAAAAAAAGTGCAGCCTGCATGGGAATCCGTTGGCTTGTCCCCAAGATTCGCGTTGGAGGGAAACAACACTGTGGTTGCGTCCAAAAGGGGCAGGTCATTGAAGGTACACAACTAACCCCGTGTTGGCTTGGAGTATTCAGGATATGATTGCCCCCAGCTTCCTCCCCAAGAAATAACAGTCTGCAAGCCACCAATCCCCGAACCAAATGCAAGCCATTTTGGGCAGGCCCAAATCTGGGTCTTCCCAATAGCGACTGGGAAGGCGACACCAATTGGGTATGTATCCGCAAAATTAAACGGGAGAATGACAAGGTGTTCTTTCCCCCGAACATACCACCGAAACTGGAGACATAAATCTCCCAGTCGGTGTCATCCCCATATGGCTTCCAAACCCAACCAAACCAAGTTCATGTCAGGTGCAGGCTTTAGCCAACATAATGCCGATAAGGTTATGAGCTTCCCCCGGTGTTGGTTTCTCTGGCTGATCCAACACCATGATTAAAATCAATGCGCCTGAAATTATCTCCTTTGGGTCCATTTTCTTATTCGTGACTAGGGTATGGTTGTTTCATCAATTGTCGTCCATGTACAGTACGGAGCCCTATTTGGGATGGGCTGGAAACCAAACCGAGACGATCATGTAGGGTCCAGATGTAGAAACAGGCCCTCTTTGGGTTTCCCTTCTGCTTAGACAAATTCTGCCCGACCCTGGCTTGCAATGGAAACCAATTCGGACCTTTTTTGCAAAACGCGCAGCCGCAGTCACTTGGGCATATGTCAAGATCCTGTGGCTCCCTTTCAACCCACGCCAAAACCGGCACAAATGGACCAAGACCCCGGCATCTTTTCGTGCATGTCCTCCAGCAAACATCGGATGCTGGCATCATGATCCGCTTCCTCGCCTGGCGTCGACGCTTCAGCGGCCAAAACGGTCGATTCGCTGCGGGCTGGGTCTGGCCGAAGCGTCTGGCAACATGTGGTAAGGCTGCCACTGAACTACCTCCCAAAACAGGGAGTCCAAGCAATTTGGGACTGAAAATATGAACTAGGAACTCTCAGCAAAGGGATGGACAAAGGCCTCTGCACGTTGAGTTGCCTGAAGAACAAATGATTTTGGACAGTTTTATTCTTGGATCAGGGTTTCATGGCCAGGCTGCTGGTGAGCGTCTAGACAGTAACCTAACAAGGGGACACTAGACAAGCAGAGCTCCATGCGGCGAAAATTGGGACAGGATGGTCTTCGCCAAAAACAAAATAGGTTGGGTGTTCCCCAACTTAACACCATGTTGTCTCTGACCCTTTTCACCCCTGAAGACAATACCCAAGAAATGGCACCGTTGTTCCTGCTCCCTTCCACGCGAAACAAACCCCGTTGATCAGAGTGGGCTTTGGTTTCCCGCCTGAAAGGACCATCTTGGAAACTAGGCCAACGGTGAAACCTGTCGTCCGGAATCCGTTTTTCGCCCTTTGAAACGCTCGCGGGGCTAACAGCCTTGGATCAGTTTCACTTCTGGGGGCCTTCCGCGACTTGGGATTACAGGGATCCGTCAAAGGCGTCGCCCTCGAAAAGCTCGTTTTCGGCGACCACCACCACCACCACCCCCTGATCTCCTTTGCCACCCGTCTTACTTCTCTTTACCTCTTTTCTCACTTCTCCCCACACCCACCCGTCCCTTCGCTCTGAAGGGGCCGGGTTCTTGCGGGGAGGAGGGTGGTGGTGGTGCAATCCCGGAGCATGGCAATAGGATATGACGGCTTCGGTGCCAACCTGCAAAGGACACCCTTTAAACAACACACACACAGTCACACAGACACACACACACACAAACATCCATTGCAAAAATCGAAAACCGGTCCAAACGAGGCCGGCAGCACATGTAATCGGCTCTGACGCCATGACTGATGTAAGTTGCGGAAAAGCCAGGCCAAGCGTGTTTTTTGGTTCTACTAAACACCTGCTGAGGGGCTACTTTAGCTAGTAACTACTCATAGGCAAATACAAGTAAAGTGAACTGTGTTTGTCCTATTGAAAGTTGTATTGAGTTTAGTGGCCAGTTGCAGTGAGGAATCGTTTGCGACACTGCGGCTTCATATGGCAAGGATACACTCGAGCAAATCTGTGTGCGAAGCCGACGTCATTTGTCCAGTGTGGCTGCCTCGCGGAGATGACCGCCTTGCGGATGTTTTTGTCATTTTAGTTTGGAAACGTCTGTATCTTTGAGCACCTGAACTCTGTCACGCCACGTGCCCCGTCATTGTCGCACTCCATTGGGGCATTCGGTGAGGAGACAACAAAGCTTTTACAGATCTGGAGCAGTAGTCTACAGGCCTTTGTCTTGTCGCACGTGGCGGCAATCATTTACGGGTGTCAAAGACTCAGCAGCGCCTACACCCGCCAGTTTTTCTGCGCAGCCGCATCCATGGCTAACAACTTTTGTCATGTGTGCATGATTGTTTGGTGCGACACATGATGCCTGAATCATTCATACATGTTGCCGACAGCGGCAAAACGGTCCCATGACGACAGCTTGTTGCAGTCTAGACCTCCGCTGGACGAGGTCTACTGCAGCACCCAACGCGCGCTGGCCTTGTTATATTGTCATGGCCATCATGAAATAAAAGAGTTTCGTGCAATGTGTTTGTGCGGCTGGGCTGACAGTGGACGCTGCAGACCTTGGGAGCTTGTCTGTTGGCTATCAGCCGTGTCATTGTTGTCATGTGTCACGTGCGAGAACTTAGAACGTTTCATGTTAAGGCCTGTTGCACTGCTCCTAGCTTGAACCCAAACAACCCTCACATCAAAGATCCCCGCAAATCCGAAAGGCGCGCACTCTGTTCTCACGGGTTGATTGAAAGTTGCCTGAGACATGGAAAGGCGCCAGACAGGCGTGTCCTGGCTTATTGCAGCGCAAGCACACAGCGTGGCAAGCGTGCCCACGCTGATGTGTGCGGCGAGGGAGTACCGCGGGCACAGCCCTAGGCAAGGCGAGGGCAGGCGTGCCCAAGCCTAGCCCTAAGGTGCAGAGCGTCTGCAGCCTCGAGCCAGCCTTGTGAAAGGCAAAGTAGGGTGGGAGGGTGGGTTTCAATCGACGAAACAAACGGTTTGAGTTCAAGGCTAGGAGCAAAATGGCTCACAACAGGCCCTAAACATAAGGGAAAAGAAAACCCTAAGCGTTAAGGCCTGTTGCACTGCTCCTAGCTTGAACCCAAACAACCCTCACATCAAAGATCCCCGCAAATCCGAAAGGCGCGCACTCTTTTCTCACGGCTGCACTGCCTCCAGGGCACGTGGTGCACCTGGAGCAGGAGGAAGTATTGTCCCCTCTTCAGTGTTTCCAAGCAACCCCGGAAAGAGCTGAGCCAGCTGAGTAGCCGACCAAACTGAAGGGGGGGGGGGTTGCGCCTGACAGGGCGAATGTGCACATTGTTCGGAAACTGCTTGAGATGCATGGTGGCATGCTTGAATCCGCTCTTTTAGCGCGCTGAGTTTGGTCACAAACTCTTTGATGCGGCAGCCAGGTGTTCTGGCCGCCAAGGCGCATCGATGGGGCACAGAGTGAGCCCCCTTCCCGCCTGAACAAGGCTGCGAGGGCTGAAGCGCATGCGGTCTGCAGGGCGGTCATGAAACGGTGAAGGCGTCCTCGGCTGAGGTCGTCCGCCCAGTCGTTCAGACGTCCGGGCACGTGTGTGGGCTGCAGGTGCACGTTGCGCGCGTGAGCCCAGGTGGCCACCAGTTGCAGAAACACCTGCAAAGGCCAAGAAGTGCTGAACAGCTTGTTGATGCCTGCTTCGGTGGCCGAGTTGTCCGTGCCGGACGGCAGGCTGGAGGAGTATAGTGGCCTGCAGAAAGTGCTAACTGGGCTAGGGTATCGAAGCAAGCAATGTAGCGCTGGGCAGGCTTGGTAAGGCAAGGCCGCGCGGATCTAACCTCGCTCATGTTCCATGTTTCTGCAAACCAAACCACCTGAGTGGAGGTCACGGCCCGTCCTCCAACGCCGACTATGGCACATGCGTCGGCAGCTGCTATGGCTTGGAGTCTGCAAGGCTGTGCAATTGGTTGGATGGGCGAGTGCTAGCGCTGGCTGAACTTGGAGAGCCTCCTCATATGCCCCCGTGGTCAACAATGCGTGTTCGACCAGGCGCCAGGTGTCCAGGCTGAGTCCTGGCAGCATCTGCAGCGTTCGGTGCTTATTGCAAGCTGTCGCTGGCGTGAGATGCGTCTCACGGTGATGAACCAAATTTTTTGTGACCTTTGCGTAAAGGTCCGAAGCGGTGACAAACGGTGACAACCTCGGCGGGATGGAATTCGCCTGTTTTCCGGAATCCTGAGCAAAGTGACCGTCTGGAGCCTGCTTTCGGCTCAGGCATCCCACTTGCCGTCTGACACGAAAAACGAACTCTTCGGAGTTGGCCGTTTTGAGCGCTTTTTGCACCAAAAAACGGAGCCGGACGGAGCGGTGACATCAGTGGTGACAAGCTCGGCGGGCTGACGTGCCGCAGGCCGAAACCTCAGCGGGCTGCCGCGCTCCGAGCCAGGTCCTCGGCGGGCTGTCGGGCCGCGGAAAATCTTGGAACTGGGCCGCTTTTGCGCACTTTTTCGACCCAAGAGAGAGTGGTGACAAAGCGGAGGCGACGGTGACAAGCTCAGCGCGGGCAGAAAACGGAATTCAGAGCACGGCGAACGTCTGGAGCCCGATTTCGACCGAAAACGAGCGAATTTGGAGGCTCAGGCACCACATTTGACGTCTGACACGAAAAAACGAACTTTTCGGAGTTGGCCGTTTTGAGCGCTTTTTGCACCAAAAACGGAGCGGCGACGAAGCGGTGACATCGCTGGTGACGAGTTCAGCTGGTTGAAAATTATGCAGTTTTGGCGGGTTTTTTTGCCAAAAAACCCCAAGAATTAGGTTACTATAAGCTGCCTTTCCTTACTACTCAGAGCGCGCAAGGCTAAGAGCGTCCTTGTCCACCCACGCGGCAGGCTTTTTCAGAAGCCATGCCTGCACGCACGGAAGGCATTCAAGCATTTGGGACCACCTCCCTTTTTGAGACTCTGTTCTCTGTGCCTCTTCTACTCTACATCTCCGACAGCTCCGCCTGCCACTCACTGAGCTTCTTCGGGTCGGGGCGGGAGCTCGGGCGGGCCCCCGTAATCTAGGACCGCGTCCCAATAATCCCACTTCCCGCCCACGTCTCATCAGCCTCAAACCAGCGCAGGGCAAGCTCTGCCCGCTAGGCGCGCGCGGCCTGGCCGTCAATGGCCTCTTCAGAGACGTAGCCACCTCTTTCATGATTTCCTCCGGGTCCACGCCTGCAACGAGGCATTTCTCGAGGTCAGCCATCCTCCTCCGCGTCAAGCGCCGGTGCGAGCGCTCGGCCTCAAGCACGTTCTTCGCGAGGCCGCTTGGGAGGCCGCTGGGCCATTAGGGGCCGAAGGCAGGGAGCAGTCATGATAGCTTAAAGCGGCTGCGCGGGGTTTTTTGGGACCATTCGAGCATTTGGGACCATTCGAGCATTCGGCGGACTTTTTTCTTTAGCGCGTCCTCAAGCTCACCAGCGCGCTCGCTCCAGCTCCTCATCTCATCAACGCGCACCTCCGCCAGCACCGCTCGCTCGCGAAGATCTTCGTTCTCTTCCTCGAGGAACTTGATGCGGCGGTTCAGCCGCCAGCCGAGCTCCTCGCAGCGTAGTTTCACTGTCAACATCCTCCTCAAGCTCATCTGCGCGCGCCTCCCTCACGCTGTTCCTCGATGATCTCGATGTGGCGGTTCTGCATCCAGCGGAGATTTCTGTTGTCGCGCTCCCACTCCTCGCGGCGCATAATTTCACCGATGAGCTCCTCATCGAGGCTCGGCCTCGAGCAGCGCATCCTCGCGAGGCCGCATGGGCGGCCGCTGGGCCATCAAAGCGGCCGCAAGGATGGGTCCTCGCCCACCCACGCGGCGGGCTTCTCCAGAAGCCATGCCTGCACGCAACGGAAGGCCATTGAGGAAGTCATCTTGAGCAGCTGCTGCGGATCGAATGAGTATTATCAAATGGACGAGAAAGCGAGAAGGCGAGAAAACAAGAGCTCGGGATCTTTTTTTTTTTCGGTTCCGACAGTCTACGCCCAGCATCGGCTCAGCCTCAGCGGCAGTCTCGGAGCGGGCGCCAGATGCGGGGGCCCCACGAGGAACTCCATCACGAGGTCGAAGGGCGCGGAGCCGGGCGGAGCGTAAGCGCCCAGCATCCGCAGCTGCTCCAGGTTGCGCCAGTGTCCCAGCGGGCGCGAGTTGTGAGCGTCGAGGCCGTACACCTTGTCGTTGAAGGGTGAGAGGGACTTCTTCTCGACGGTCTCCACGGCGATCTCGTGCGCGCGGCTGCGCAGCTGCGCGAAGGCCGCCCTGCGCTCGCTGCCTTCCTCCCTGTACTCAAGATGCCGGACGCTGGTCACCGCCTTCTTGGGCACGCCCTTGATCTTGCGCTTCTCCTTGCGCGCCGTCGGGCTGGACCGTGAGGATGCTGTACATCTTGGAGCGCAGGCCTACGTACTCGAGGATCCTGGCTGGGAAGGTCTCGTCGCCCTCGATGGCCTTGGCGCGCGCCGCTGCCGAGAGCTCAGGTCCCTCTCGGGGTCCTTGGACTTGCCGGCCACGTCGAAGAGGGTCGCCTCAGCCATGGCGTAGCGGGATCTGCACCATCACGGAGTCGGTGTCCGTGAAGAGCAGCCTCATCTTCGGGAAGAGCCTCCTTATGTGGAGGTAGTAGGCCTTCTCCATCATGAGCTTGGAGAGCTGCAGCGTGCGGGCGCCGACTTGGGTGGGCACGCTCACGCAGGCCTTGCTGCGGTCCGTCTTGAGCGTCTCCACGAAGGCCAGGAACCCCTCCGAGTCGTTGATCTGGAACTTGAAATTCGTCACGGAGCTCTTGCCCACGGCCCGCTCGAACTTGGCCGGGTCCACGGTGGCGTTCGTGTTCCTGAACTTGTCTGCAGCAGCGGCCGAAGATGGCGTTCTGGGTGAGCTTCGCCACCTTCTCGGCGACCACGCTCCCCGCCGTCTTGAGCTGCCTCCGCTCGCTGCGCTTGAGCTCCATGAAGCCCGCCATGAAGGGGCTGCAGGCGAAGCGGTAGGCTCTGCGCAGCCTCCAGATCCTGGGCGCTTGCCGTCCACGCCCTCCTCTACGTGCATGCCAACAAGCTTCTCGCAGGGCGACGGGGAGAGGCCGAGGCGCTCCGCCATCATGTCCGCCATGCGCGCACAGGCCCTTCCCGACCATCATGCGCGCGGGGGGAGCCCAGTCCAAGTGGTCGTGCACCTCCGGGGGAAAGCCGTAGTCCACGAGAAGCAGGTAGCTCACCTCCTTGGCCGGAGAGGCACGTCTCGTGCAGCCAGCTCAGCCTTGCGGCGTTTTCTTCAGGCAGGGTGGCAAGGAAGGGCAGCCGAATGGCCAGCAGGTTTCTGGAGCTGGTCCACCAGCAGCCGCATGGCGTCGATGGTGAAGACCCAGGAAGAGGGCGCAGCCGCACCTCACGGGTCCAAGCTGCCACGCGCGGGCGCAGTTCAGTCACAGCGGCCTCGGCACTCGGCCCCAGATGCGTTCTGAAGAGCGCGTCTTTTTTTCTGTCGGTGTTCTGTCCGGGTACCGCGTCACGGCGCGAGGAGCTCTCTGGAGGCCGCATCCAGCTCCTTGCGCGCCTTCTCGACCCGCTCCAAGGCAGCGAGGGTTGCGCTCTTGGCCGCCAGCAAGACCGGCAGCCGCTCAGCGATTTTCTTGCTGACGAGCTGCTCCTCCACCTCATAAAGCTCCCTCTCGATCTGGGCCAGCGATGCGATGTCGCTCGTGCGAATGCGGCGCTGCCTCAGGGCCTCGCGCTTCTTGCGGAGCGCTTCCATAGCCTCCCAGCTCTCCTCCTTGCGCTCCTCGGCCGGGAGCAGAGCAACGAGCGGTGCGCTGATTCAGGCGCTTGCGAAGCTTGAGCCGAAGCTCTTGGACCTGCTTCAGCATCTCCCTCCAGTCCTGGATGTCGACCTCCTCCGCCGGGGACAGCGGCCTTCAGCAGAGGCCTCAGCTGCTCGCGGCGCTCCAGGATGTGGGTAGCCATTCTGATTTTTTTTACTGAGCAAAAATCGGCTGCGGCATCGGAAGAAACTACAGCGGGCACTTGCGAGACGGTGGCTCCACACGCAGATCCGTGACCTCAAGACTCAAGCCACACATGCCGCTCATCAGCCACAAGCTGCCCGAACGCGCGCGGCGCAGTGGGCCAGCTCTGCAGGACGGTCCGCAAACGTGCCGCCAGCGTTCCAGAAGCGCGCGTGGGCAGGCAGCTTGGCCTTCAGCATCCAATCAGGGCACAAAGCATTGAACATTTGCGCACGGAGAAACGTGCTTGGCGTTGCGCAAGTCTTGCTCAGGACCAGCGACCCAGGCGGAATGTACACTAAGTCACCCGGCATCGCAGTCATAAAGGAGACAAAGTTGACCTCATTAAAGTCCTTCAGATTGGAGATCATGGCGGGGATGTCCAAGGCGCTGAACACAGCCATGTAGCACTTCCTCAGAATTGCAGCTCCGGTTACAGTTGGCGGGTGAGCAATGGTCAGACCGGCCGCAAACAATCATAATACATATCAAACATCAAACAAACGTCAAAAATGGTATGAAGTCTTAAGTCTTAAGTTGTCAACATTTCATTTCACATTGATGCCGAAGATGTCAACAGTGCATGCGCTTGCAACATGCAGGCGAAAACGACGACGCCGACAACAACTGACTGCGTAATCGAGAGTCGTTCCCTGCAACATGATCTTCACCGTGCCGAGGCCGAACGGCTCGCAGCCTTCCTGGGCCGACTGGATCATGGTCATGGATCATGGATCACGACATGCTACGGAGGGCACACTGATACAACAAAGATGGATCATGGATCACGACATCCTATGGAGGCCACACTGATACAACAAAGATGGATCATGGATCACGACATGCTATGGAGGGCACACTGATACAACAAAGATGGATCATGGATCACGACATGCTACGGAGGGCACACTGATACAACAAAGATGGGTCATGGATCACGACATGCTATGGAGGGCACACGGATACAACAAAGATGGATCATGGATCGCGACATGCTACGGAGGGCACACTGACACAACAAAGATGGATCATGGATCACGACATGCTATGGAGGGCACACTGATACGACAAAGATGGATCATGGATCACGACATGCTACGGAGGGCACACTGATACAACAAAGATGGATCATGGATCACGACATGCTATGGAGGGCACACGGATACAACAAAGATGGATCATGGATCACGACATGCTATGGAGGGCACACTGATACAACAAAGATGGATCATGGATTCGATCATGACATGCTACGGAGGGCACACTGATACAACAAAGGTGCTCAATTCAGTTGAGTTTTTTGTACGTATTTTGCTTTGTCGCCCACAAGGTGTAGCTCTCGCAGAGCCTTGGCAGCGTCCAGGTTGCTGGACCCGATGAGGTCCCTCATGCCCTGCGTGTCGGCGTCAGCCTCTTCAGTGGCTACCCCCGATCTGGTCCAACATTGCCAGGCGAAGCGGCTCCACGTGCGTAGCCGGGAGTGGGGCAAACAGCTGGAGCTCCTTTCTCGACAAGAAGTTCTTGTCAAAGGTTGGCAGAAGCTCCGAAACTTGCTGGCTGGCATCTGTCTCTCCAAGAAGAGGAAAGCTGGTTGAGCATGGACTTCTTCTTGCCTTGGAAGCCCACACGCGCATCACAACTTGCCGGCAAATGACTTGAAGGCAGCCTTGCATAACCTTTCCGTGGACAAAACACTCTGTGGTATACACTGCTTCCCCACCCGCCAACCGCTGGCCACAATCAATTGCGCCAGGCAGCGAAGAAGGAACGGCTTGCTCGTGACCTCCGGCGCAACGGACACCGCAGTCAGCTGGATCTGCTTGTTGTTCGTAGAGGTTATCGAGCGGAAAAAAGCGCAATCCAACTTGGTTGGTGATGTGCTCCAAACAGCCGCGGCCCGCCCGAGCCTGGCCAAGGCAGTAAGAAGAATCGCTGACGTGAAGGTGGCCGCACTGCACAAAACACATTCAAGGCCAAGACTGCCCAAGACTGGACCAAAACAGCTGCCCATCAGAATCATAATCATTTTTTGTTACCCGCACGCCTTGAGGCAATTGCCATCGGTCGCGAAAACCAGCTAAAATACACAAAGGGGAAGAGGTGAAACAAAAGGTAAGACGTCACTTAAAAAAGCCGGCAAAATAGTTTAGGCCACAGAGAAGCCAAACAAACAAACAGAACCAACCCAAAAAACAGCCAAAGAGAACAGCAAAACATCAGAATCATAATTACACAAATAAGAATTCACAAGCCAAGCCGGGCCCCAGGCTTGCCTTGCCTTGGCTGAAGTTGATGCGCCTCCGCCTTCTTGGCCTTCCGCACCTTTTGCGCCTCTGCCCTTGGCAAACCAAAGCAGGCGATTTTGTTGAACTTAGTTTTTGGACCAACAGCACGTTACAAAGCAGACCTTGGATTACGTTGTTGGGACAGTTTGCTGATGACAGGTAAGGCACAAGCTTTTGGAGTTGGGGCAAAGACATGTGAACATGCAGGACCCATTTCCTTTGGGGCAGGATGCTGTCATTGCGTATTTACGTTGTTTAAAGCTTGCCGGACGTAACAGTGAATGGTTCTTGGGGAACTGCATCATTGAAGCTGCAATGGACGTTGGAATTGACATTACAAAGGGCCACAAGGGCCCATTGCTGCCAAAGATAGATGCGAGTGGCCACTTCGTTGACAAAGCAGTTTCAACTACAGAAACGACCGACTGGCTTTGCAAGCTGTTAAAGCGCTTGCTGAAACACCAGATTGAGCCAGGGCTCACCAGTCATGGGTTGAAGGCGACAAGCTACTCAGAGTCCACGCACTTAGTTTTGGGTTACCACAGCATGAAGGGTCGCAGCAGCCTTGAGAGCTACAGCCGGGACCTACAGTCCGGGCCTGTGCGCGAGCTTGAAGCTTGCGTCAGGCTGATCATGGGTTCATTTTTGCCAGACAAGACACGCAGCGGATATTTTGCAGAGGAGTGCGCTGGAAAACAAGATGAGCCATCCCAACCTGCACTCAGCAATTTGATCACCGCCCCTGCTTCCAGATCACCCAGGCCGGGAACAGCTGACCTGCCTGTCATAGATTGGCGCAATCATGACTCATATGTCCCAGATGAAAGTTGCCTTGTGGCTGACCCAGAAGTAGATTGCATTGAAGATGGTTTCACTAAGGCGGACCTTGAAGGTTTGTCTGATGCAGAAAGATCCCCAAGGGATGGACACCGCATTTTGCCTGAGTCCTCGGAGTCCTCAGAGGATTCTAGCTCCAGCAGCAGGGAGGAATCAGAAGGTGCTGAGGAAGTACCCGAGCCAGATCAAGTTGCCGCTGCAGGGCCTTTTACGCTTGTCACCCAAGACACCATTGATGGCTGGCGGCCAGGGTGTGATGTGTGGCAGAACAAGAAGAGCAAGACTTTGCACTTAAGGGCAAAGGGGAGCACAGGCCAGGTTTTCGTTTGCGGGAGGAAACTGACTGAAGATTTCACTGATTTTAATGGCAGGAGTGTGTGCAGCAATGCGTGGAAGTGTAAACAGTGTAACATCTCGAGGCCGATCAAGGACGTTGGTGCAATGGCATCAATGTTGGAAAGGATCACCTCGAAGCCGAAGCACGCATGAGTGTCCAAAAGTCGCATGCGCGACCTTCTTTTCATGGCGCTGGCAGGTGTCGGTCGCCACGGCATGTGCGCACATGTGCTCATGTGAGCCTTCGCGCATGTGCGTGACGTTTGGTTCAAGATGTCTTCTGTGACCTTGGGCACTCTAAACGGGAATTGATGTTGTTGATCTGCCAGATGTGTAGCCTTCATTTCTTATCGCTTGGCAGACATACACATTGCAGAAGTGAGCAGTGTGCGGACTAAGAGTAGCATCAGGGCCAGCCATGGTTTCACTAACTGAATCCACTGCAGTGTTTGATGAGAGGGCTGCCCTTGTTGGGCTACCAGACGAAAGTGTCCGGCACCTCAAGCACAAGGGCCTGGACACTCTGGCGAAGTTGGCCTTTGCGGCCGGGCAGCCTGGAGACACCCCTACCGAAGGTAGCCTGAGGCGGCTTGTGACACACGGTGGTGCGGACCCAGCCAACGTCTCCATGGGCGTCCTGTCAAGCATCAGAAGGTTGACTTTTGAAGCTCAGACTTTAATGGTATCTCAGCTGCGGGCGATGGTCGAGTGCAAGGAAGATGACCGGCTGAGCGGGCTGAGCGTATCCGACGCCAGCAAGACAGGTTAGGAGGACTGGAGCTTGTGGGGGAGCTGGAATGTGGTCATGTTTGCTACGAGCATGTGGCCAAGATGCTTCAAGCGAACGCGGTGTCCTATTTAGCTCCCCACTTGTTTATTTCACGCAAAGCTGAGCTCACAAGGCACAAGCCCAGTAGTAAGGAACATCAGCTTATAGTCCCCTATTCTTTTTGCGTTTTTGGTCCCCAAACCCTGCAAAACAGCCAAATTCTCCATCCAGCTGAACGTTTTTCCGATGTCACCGGTCTTCGTCACCGCTCCGTTTTTGGTGCAAAAAGCGCTGAAAACGGCGAACTCCGAAAAGTTCGTTTTTTCGTGTCACACGTCGAAAGTGGTGCCCGAGCCACCAAGTTCGCTCGTTTTCCGCCGAAAACCGGCTCCAGGCGTTCGCCGTGCTCCGAATTCCGTTTTCTCGAAAAGCCTGCGAATTCCAGCCCGCTGAGCTCGTCGCCGCTTGTCACCGCTTCGTCACCACTCGCTTTTTTGGGTGCAAAAGTGCGCAAAACCGGCGGCGGCAACGGCGGGGCTGGCCGTGGGCATCGCAGGCGGCGCAGCCTACGGCCTCGCGCGCGGCACGGGATGGGTGCTGGAGAACACGCTCTT
The DNA here is from genome assembly GCA_963377175.1 of Effrenium voratum. Classification (NCBI taxonomy): domain Eukaryota; class Dinophyceae; order Suessiales; family Symbiodiniaceae; genus Effrenium; species Effrenium voratum. Next base: position 492,018 of record CAUJNA010003567.1, read on the forward strand.
CCGGCCCCAGCAGGGCAGCGAGGACGCGGCCGTGCAGGACGTCCGGTCCGCCAACAACATGAATGACGCCACTCAGCCTCAGCAGCACTTCAGGCAGCCCCGCAAGCAGCCGCCTCCTCGCAGTCCGGCTTCCGCGTTCAGGCGCAGTCCAACCACACGCCGCGCCCCTTCTCCTGGGGCCTGAACCCCGTGGCCCTGCCCCAGTCCCAGCCAAGCTCGCGGGCGAGCTCCAGTTCCGGGCAGTCACGCCGGAGCCTGCCTCCGCCCAGCTTTGACCAGCTGGCGCGAGACATTCAGGCTGCTTAAAAAAATGTACGGTTTTGCACAGTTTTGCGCTAAAAAAATGCTATTCTTCCAGGCTCTATATCAATATAGACTTTAGAAGAATAGCTTTTGCACGGTTTTGCGCTGAAAAAACGCTATTCTTCCAGTGCCTACATCAATGTAGGCACTGGAAGAATAGTTTTCCTTCGCCGTACGAGTCAAAATGCGTGTATATAAACAAGCATGGAGGTAGTCACCGCCGGAGCCCAGGATGAGCTGACGCAGAGCCTGGACTACAAGCTGAAAACAAGCAACACCAGCTACGTGACGGCGCGGCAACTTCCCCAGCTCGCTGAGCTCCTTCTCCCCCACAACCTCTAGGGTCTGCCGCATCCCGCTGACCAGCGGCACGTCCTTCATCGACCCCGAGTCCATCAAGATCGCCTTCCGCGTCAGGAACACGGACGGCACCAACCCGCTGGCCCCAGCCACGCCCAACCCCGCCTGCTTCGTCCAGCGCGTCCAGGTCTTCGCCAACGGCCAGCGCTGCGACGACATCAACTACTACGGCCGCACCGTGGCCGTGCATGACCTGCTGAAGGGCAGAGAGTACAACCGCAACAAGGCCATGGAGGGTTTCGACGAAGTGAACGACCCGCGCATCGCCCGCGCGGTGCACCAGGGCGGCTACGCGGACGTGCTGCTGCGCCCCACCATGGTGGGCATCCTGCGCTGCGGGAAGATGCTGCCGCCGCAGCTGAACCTGGTGATAGAAATTGAGTTTGCGGACGCCACGACTGCGCTGTGGTCCGAGAACGCCGGGGCGCACCCGGCGGGGGCCACGCTGAGCACCGACTTTGAGGTCCAGAACCAGAGCGCGTCCTGGACTCTGCGCTGGTAGAGTCCCTGCGCGCCTTCAACGGTTTTCAGCAACTCATGGGCGCGTTCACCGTGTGACTCATGGGCGCGTTTGTGACTTTTTGGGACAACGACGCGGGCTCCAAGATCCACTTGCTGGCCAACCTGGGGCAGGACGTGGCCCCCATCGGCGCGGCCAGGCAGGAGGACAGCCTCCTGGAGTCTCAGATGCAGCTGGGCAGCCTGCAGTACCCTCACAACCCCATGAAGGGAGCCTCGGAGCACTTCCACTTCCTCTCGGTCCTTGCGGGTACTTACGACGACACGGTGCGCAACATCGACATCGGCCGCGTGGGCTACCTGCGCCACAGCTTCATTGCCGGCTTTCCCACCAAGATGCCGCTGAGTGGTGTCAGCACCCGCTCGGGCGACCTTGCCCGGTTCACCTTCAAGGGCCTGGACGGCACGATGACGGACCTGTTCATCCACCTGGTGGCCTACCAGCTGGTGACGCTCTCCGGCACGGGCGTCTCTGTGCTGGACTAAAAAGGCCCGGTGTCACGCTGCATCATTTTTGATGCAGAGGGACACCGCTTTTGAAGTTGAGGGACACCGCCACAAAAATGACAAAAAAAGGCCCGGTGTCCCTCTTCACCATTTTTGGTGCAGAGGGACACCGCAAAAAAAACATGCAAAAACATGGAAAAATGGACTTGTTCCAGGCCCCTTGGAGGAAGCCACCTAGTCCGGAATGCTCAGCCGCTCCGCAAGCTCCTCCGTGGCCGCGCGCGCAATCTCCTCGCACAGCGCAGCAGGAACGCTGTAGAGCAGCTCGCGCGATTGGCTGACCCTCTCGTACTGCCCCTCCGTCAGCCGCGGCCCCCGCTGCGCGGCCCGGAGGTGCCACGCGCCGCAGCGGCTGCCGGGCCTGCACAGGCCTCGCCTCGGCCTCCAGCGCATGTTGGTCCACAGCCGCGTCTGCTTCCTGTACGGAGTTCCGTACTTGCAGTAGGTCACGTCCACCCGCTCCATGAACGGCCAGATCTTCAGCAGACCGGTGGCCGGGTTCTCTATGACCCACATCAAGGGGTCAAAGTGCGCAATGATCTCAAGGGCGCTGAGCACCAGCGCGTCGCCCTCGTCAGCGCGCGCTGGCCCAAACCATGTCGAAGTGCCCCGGCGGGAACGTCGTGTAGTCCCAGCTCCGGATGTCGCACAGGATGGTGGGCTCAAATTTCGACACGATGTCCAGGGAGACGACCTCCCAGCCCGCCGCCTCGAAGGCCCTGCCCACCGACTTGGTGCCGCAGAAAAGCTCCAGGAGTCTCGGCATTTTTAAAGAGCAAGATCACCGCCACTGCGACGACCAAGAAAACTCGCGCGTTCATCGAACCGGACTTTCTTCCTACGGATAAAAAAAGGAGCCGAACTTCGCAATGAAGCTTGCACTCGGGCTGGACGTTCAGACCAATGCCAAGGGGGGAAAATTCATGTCCATAGAGGACTCCCATCAGGGCGCGCTGGTGCGCAAGGTGGACGTGGAGGTGCTGTGGGAGCCCGGCAACTTCCAGGACGACGGGGCCAAGAGGGTGGGGTGTGCTTTGCGAGCAACAAGACCTGGAGCTGTGGACGGAGGAGGTGGAGCAGGGCGTCATCGACAACATGATCATCTTCCAGAAGCCCTTTCCGGGGGCCGCCCGCACCGAGCTTGAGAGCCAGCTGCAGCGCGCCGTCAAGGTGAGCGCCAAGGGCAAGCACGTCAAGTGCAAGATCGACTTGGAGCGCTGCCTCTTCTGGGACCCGGCCGGCAACCGCGCGCCGCGCCCCGCGGAGTTCGCGCGCCGCGGCCAGGTCCGCCCAGAGCGCCATGTCCAGCTGCGTGACAGCCAGTCCAGCTTTTGCGCGCTGCCCCCGCACACGTACCTGCGCACCCAGTGGTCGGCCGTCTGCGCCCCCAGCCCCAGGTTCTGCGCGGAGCAGTGCGTCTTGGACACCAGGTGCACCGCCTCGCCCTGCTCTCGCAGCCTCGCCACAATGGTCCGGGCCAGGTGCGTCTTTCCGGTGCCCGGCAGGCCCGTGAGCAGCAGGGAGTTGCCCGCCAGGCAGTGGCCCACGGGGTCGTCCACCCCGTTCCACCTCCGTTGTTTGGGGCGCTCCGCCTCCATGCGCGGCGCCCTGCTGCCCAGCAACGGCTTCGTCTCTTCCACGCGGTAGACCGGCGCGCCGTCCGGGTGGCGCAGCGCCTCCAGCGCCCGCAGCCGCTCCGTGAAGCGCTTCGGCAGCCGCTGCGTCAGCAGGCAGTCCGTCTTCACCTGCGCGAGGTAGCGCGGCGGCGCGTCCAGGATGCGCCGGGCCTTGGCCACCATGCAGTGCTCAAGCCCAGGACCGCGTCGTGGATGGGGCGGTAGGTGCCGTTGCTCAGCAGCCTCCTGGCGTAGACGAAGTCCCACACCATGCCCCCCTCGTAGGCGAAGGCCTGAGAGAAGTCCGCGCCCGCGCCGTCCAGCTCGCTGCTGCTGCTGCGCACACTGTAGACCACCTCCGTGCTGCGCGCCCACAGGCCTATCATCGCGTTCACGCTGAGCTTGGCCATGTGCTCCTCGCCCTGCCACGCGGCGTCCATGCGCTCCAGCGCGCGCCGCAGCGTCGCTGGTACCCGAAGGTTTCGCTGGCCGCGATGCTGGACCTGGGCGTCTGCCGCTGGGACCACATCGTGTTGGGCATCTCCGCGCGGAGCCACGTGGACGCGGCCGGGCCCCACGTACGGCAACAGATTCAGGCAGGACTGCCTCGCGTCGCAGCAGCCCTCCACAAAGCCCAGGTCCGGCAGCACGCCGTCCACGGGCTCTGCCTCGCCTCGCCCCGGTAGAGCACGCGCGCCGCCTGCCTCTCCAACACCCGCTTCACGGCCCTGTACATGTAGCAGTGCCCGTCAAAGGCCAAGAAGCACACGGCGCGGCGCTCCTTCAGCGCCGGGTCGTAGCTGTCCACGAGGTCGCCCTGCGAGCTCAGCACGCGCATGGGGGCGTTGCGCCACACGCAGAACTCTCGCACCTCCTCGGCGGAGATGCCGAGGCGCCTCCAGTCGTGGCGCAGCATGGCGTCAAAGTCGGCGCACACCTCCTCCACGCTCAGCTGCAGCAGCTCGGCCAGCTGCGGCCGCTCATGCGCTGGCGCAGGCACCTCGGTCCTGGAGTTCCGACACTGCGTGCTCTGAGTGCTGACCACCCAGTGCCCCTCAAGGTCAAGGAAGTAGGTCTCGTCCGAGAGCTGCCGGATGGGGCCGCCCGGGTCTTGCGAGGCCTCCACCTGCTGCCTGACCCGCTGCGCCACCTGCTCCTCCGTGAGGTGTGCCGGGTGCCTCGTCATGGCCCCGCCCAGCAGCCAGTCCCTGCGCTCGTAGCCCGCGCCGGCGTTCCGCCCGCTGCGCCACCTGCCACGGATGATCACCGGCACGTGGACCAGGTACTCGTAGTACTTGTCGCGGAAGAAGCCCTTGCCCAGCTTGGTCAGCCGGCGCTCTCCGCCCTGCAGGGAGCGCACGAGCTTCTTCTGCCCGTTGCGCAGCAGGATGTAGTCGTTGGGCCCCTCGCGGATGAGGGGCTGGTTGTAGTCGAAGTCCTTGCTGGGAGGCCGCAGGCCCAGGTGGGAGTAGTAGTGCTGGCCCGCCCGGGTCAGCTGCCCGTCCGCGCGCGAGAGCAGCGCGTAGGCCCCCGGTCCGCGCCGCAAGTTCAGCACGACGGCTCCATCCGCCCCCGTGCGAGCCCGGGCGCCGCCGTCCGCGGCCTCCGTGATCTGCTGTCGTTGTCTCGCCCAACTTGCCATTCTTTTTTTACGGGGCCAGTTTTTTTTGCTCGGCTGCGCATTCTCCCCGGCCATACGGGCACGTATGGCCGGGGAGAATAGCTTTTTTACACGGTTTTGCGCTGAAAAATGCTATTCTTCTTGTCCGTATGTCTATATACGGACCGGAAGAATAGCTCGTTTTGCACGTTTTTTGCATGGCATGACATTTGCTTGATTTTGGCATGACATGATTTTGCATGGTTTTTTGCGTGGCGTGTTTCTCACGTGGGTCTTGACGAAACATGTTCTGGCGCAGATCTTGGTGGCGAGCAATCAGATGAGAACTTTGAAGGTTGAAGTGGAGAAGGGATTCCATGCGAATATCTCAAACACTTGTTTGTTGCAGCGCGTCGGCCCAGATCAGACAGCAACAGCATCAGCAGCATCGGCAACCCCTCGGCTCGGCAACCCCTCGGCTCGGCAACCCCTCGGCTCGGCAACCCCTCGGCTCGGCAACCCCTCGGCCCAGATCAGACAGCAACAGCATCAGCAGCATCGGCAACCCCCTCGGCCCCTCGACCTCGGGAGCGCTCCGCGATGGGAGATCATGGTGCGGAGGCCTTCGCCTTTTTTTTAGGTATCTGCTTTCTTCCTCTTGCCCAGGACGAGACTTGGGGGGCATGGCGTCCTGATGTAGGGGGTGCAGGCACCGAGGACTTTCGCCGTTCCGTCGTGTCCGAAAGTAGGTTGGTTTGGTGAGGATTGGAGCGCAGGCACCGAGGACTTTCGCCGTTCCGTCGTGTCCGAAAGTTGCTCGTTGCCAGGTTGGTCTGGTGAGGATTGGGGCGCAGGCACCGAGGACTTTTTTTCGCCGTCCCGTCGTGTCCGAAAGTTGCTCGTTGACAGGTCATGGCAACTGGAGGGGGGACGATCATGCTCAAGGCTCGGAAACATGTTCCTCTTGCTTTTGCGTGACCGTTTTGATGTTCTTTGGCCAGGTGATGAGGAGCGCTGGAGAGGAAAGCACGCTCACAGGCAAGGCGGCGACTCGTTCGTCTTTTCGAGGGGAGGCGAGGGCCTCCAAGCAGGTTCAGGAGGCTCCTGCCTCAGCTCAGCGTGTTCTTGTTCGTGTAGCCACCCCCCTCCCTACGACTGCGCCCAGGCCCACAAGGATGCAGTTCTGGACAGGATGAACTGGCGCTCGGGATAGAATCAGCACCTTGGAGCAGAACAAAGAGCTGTTGCAGGAGAAGCTGGATTTGCACGCTAGTGTTGCTTCGTTTCGTGCCCTGAATGAGAAACTCGGCGCAGATCTGGCGGAGTTCAAGGCAGCCAGCCACATTGGCAACCAGACCGTGGAGAGCCTTCGCGTCGAGATCGCGCGGCTAACTGCAGAGCAGGCCTGAATTGCAATTCTTCCATGTTTGTGGAGTTGCATCTCTTTGTGTCTGTTTGGCGCAGGGACGCAAGAGGAAATCTCAGCCTGACAGCAGCTCTGTCGCCAAGCCTTGGCGCAATCGCCATTTCACTGTTGCTAGTTCCGACCTTCAGGAAGACAAGAAGACAAAGCACGCCGCTCAGGGACGTCAGGCGCGAGGAATGCGTTCTTTTTGAAGTATCCTTCCACTCCGACTTTGGCAGGCTTTGGAAACTACGTTGACCTGCAAGGCAAGTTCTTTTGTTTTCTAGAGGCTCAATTTCCATGGTGCAACACTTGCGTTCCGGAGAGGCGCTTCCGAAGGGGCCGTTCGAGCCCCCGCAGTACAAGAAGACTGGGCGAGGACATTTGCTCTTCTCGGCAGCCACTTTTTTTTTTTGCACCGCGACAGGACCTTGAGCCGTCAGGTAGCGCACGACTGGGTCGGGAACAAGTTCGAGCAGTGAAAAAAAGTCTGCGACCACGCGGCACTGAGCAAGTGCCTGTAGGTAGGTGCGCTGAATAAGCGCGGCACTGAGCAAGTGCCTGTAGGTAGGTGCGCTGAATAAGCGCGGCACTGAGCAAGTGCTTGCCAATAGGATCAACGAACGTGTTGATACTGGTTAGCCCAACGACCCTTAGTACGAGTTCGCCCAACGGCCCTTAGTACTGACTTGCCCAACGGCCCTTAGTACTGGTTCGCCCAACGGCCCCTTAGTACGAGTTCGCCCAACGGCCCTTAGTACTGACTTGCCCAACGGCCCTTAGTACTGGCTCGCCCAACGACTCTTGACACTGGCTCGCTCACTTCCCGGAGCCACAGATCCTACTGAGACAAGTGAGACAAGTGAGACAAGTGATTTCCAGAGCCACAGAGGTCCTACTGAGACATTGAGACAAGTGAGACAAGTGAGACAAACACGAAACCTGTCGTTTTTTGCTGTTTTTGAGCAATTGAGACAAGTGAGACAAGTGAGACAATCACGACACCTGTCGATTTTGCTGCTTTTGAGCAATTGAGACAAGCGAGACAAGTGAGACGAACACAAGGGTGGCAGGTTCGCCTGTTTGTGAGCAATTTTGCTGAGATATTCGGACAATTGCGACAAGTGAGACAAATGAGACCATACAGAACTGTCCCGAAAAACGGCCAAATGGCCGTTTTTTCGTTTGTCTCACTTGTCTCACTTGTCTCACTTGTCTCAGCAGGACTTCCCTGGGCCTGGAAAAAAAAAACTGTCTTTGGTGGCGACTTGTCGTGGTGAAATGTTTCAAAAAACTTTTTTTTCCGAATGGATTGGATGACGTGGGGCTCTTACCGGTCGAATCGCAAGGGACACAGACGTCTCACGCCGCAGAGACTTACTCAATTCGATCAGTAGACGAGCCACAAGGTAGCTGACAGGCATGGAGCGTTGGTCCCAACTACAGGAGATGGTGATCGGTGGGGATGCTCGAGCTGATGAGATCTGCCAGCTGCTGACGAACGAGGCCGACACGGACCTGCGCAGGTCGGTGCTCCTGCAGCGACTCGTGGACGTGCTTGGAGAGGGCTTCACTCCGTTGATTGCACAGATGCAGCTGCAGTGGATGCTGTTGGAGGACGCCGTCGCCTCCGGTGATTCGACAGCGACACACTTGCTCAGTTTTCTGGCAAGTGCACGGGGGTCCCCTGTGGTCGCTCTGGCTCGCCTGACAAAGGGCGTGGGTGTCAAGGATTGGCGCAACATCTCGCCAGGAGTGGCGGAGATGTTGATGCGCGATGCGCCGGAGGCGGTCGAAGTCTATGACGACAATTCCGAGGAGGAGGAACAGGGTGTGGTGGCGTGCCCGTGGACAGAACAGGCTGAGGCCGCGGAGTTGGAGGCGGCGGCAAATATCTCGCACGACTTCGTCGACGAGGATCCGATTGTGGAGCAGCCTGATGACGATCACCTGGACGAGCAGGCGGATGCGAACGAGGAGGTGCCCCAAATCCTCTTCGACAGGGTCAACCCAGTGGCAGTCGAAGAGATTGGCAAGCGTGTTCTCAGCAAGGTCTTCAGGACGGGCAACGGGAACGGCCCGACGGTGATGCGCATCTGTGGAGATATCCTGGCACAGTGCACACGTGGGAAGGTGGCCGGGGCGAGGTGCTTTCGCACTACGTACAGGGAGGAGAAGGGGATGGTCGCCATCGGCAAAAAAGGCAGGCGTTTCTCCGGTCACGCGGAGGCTCCCAAGAAGAAGAAGAAGAAGAAGGGAGAGGAGGAAGAGGAGGAGTTTAAGAGCCCGTTGGGGATCGTCACGGCTCACTTCGCAACCAGCACCTTCGCCCAGCCGAATTGGCTCCGGTCACTGCTTCGCTCGGGACTACCGGGGCATTTCGTCTTTGACTTGGAGAACTGCCACTTGGCAGTGCTGCGCGAACGCCATCAGCCAGCGGCCGACTCAGCGCTGGAGACATACTTCCAGGACAGGGAGCGCATCCTCCGCGACACGCGGACCGCACCGTGGCCAAACAGCCCTTCCTGCGTCTTCTGTACGGTGGGTCGATCTTGGCCTGGAAGCGCACGCACCGACTTGGGGAGTTCGCGACAGAGCAGTTTGCCGAGCGGTTCGCAGCAGAGATGGCTGCCATGCGGCAGGCTGATTGCCAGAACCACACCCAGCTACTTGCCCAGCTGCGGCAACGGACGGCGCGCCCCGTGGAGTATTTGCAGTACGCCCTCAACACTGCGCGAGAGAGGGAGCTGATTGACAAGGTTGTGCTGCTCCTGGGAGAGCATCACAACGCAGCCGTCCTGGCTTTCGAGCACGACGGGCTGTTCCTCCACTGGCCGGACGAGCCGGAGAAACTACGCGGGCTCATCGAGAGTGCGCTGTGCGGCTTCCGCTACACTGTGAAGCCAATGATGCCGCTACGAGAGGCTCTGCAGGCGGCAGCGAGAGTGATGCGCAGCGGCAGCTCCGGCCTGGAGCGCATGTTTGACCAGGTGGACTCGCGTTGGCTTGAGCACCACGGTATCGTGCGCCAAGCCTTCAAAGGTTCGTTGCAGTACCACGGCCTGTTCGGGGAAGTCGTGCTGAGGAGCCCGGCGGTTTCCAGCAAGATCCCATACTCGTTGAAGGACATCGTCGACACTGGTCACAAAGCCTGGTTCAGCGCCACACTGAAAACTTGGATCCTGACTGGAGACAGCGCAATGGACTCTTTGAGGAAGGCGAGTGAGAAGATTCTGATCCGCGACTTGACGGACTACCACATCGAATGGACCACCCCGGAACAGGATGCAGGGTTTCGGAGCAACACTCGCTGGGAGTTCACTGGCCAGACTTTCCAGAACGGCGTTGCCAACTGGCTGAAATCGAATCTGGGAGAGTCCTCCGCTGCCTTCGATGTGGACGGAGAGTCCTGCCGCAAGTACTTGAACTTCTCCGGCAAAGTGCTGAACAGTGAGACGCTCAAATGGTCTCCCATCAGCCCCACATTCAAAATCACCTAACTGGGAGCATCAATGGCCTGCCTGGTGGTCCACAGAGGTTTGCACCGAGCTCTACGCCGTTCTGGCCGAGGTGCGTCGTCAGCAGGAGGATGCGGAGAAGAGGAGGGTGGAATGCACCCTCGGTGAGCAGGTGAAAGCCCGCCTTGACGCCCTGTGCAAGAAGATCCCTGCGTTGCAGGTGGCGCACGCCTGGACGGTGGATGACTGGGAGTCCACATTGTTTGAGCTGTCGCTGCTCGTGAAGGGAGTTTTCGGAGGCACGCAGGCGGCAGCCCTGTGGACCAGGGGCGTGGGTAGGAACGGAAAAGACACGCTGTGCAACATCATGCAGGCTGTCTTGGGGAGCTACGCTGTCTCGATGGCAGCGCAGACACTGTCCCGAATCAGGGACCCGAGCGCTCCATCACCGGCGTACGCACTGTGCAGGGCACGTCGCTTCGTGGCGATCAGGGAGATCGACAAGTTGTATAAGGTGTTCACCGACCCGAAGAGTGAGCTCACGGGCAGAGACATGTACGACAAGATGGTGCAGTTCAAGCCCCAGTTCCTCCTTTTCCTCGCATCGAACGACCCCCCAGCCCTTGTCAACGATCTGGCCAACAGGGAACGGACCAACGTTGTGGAGCATGCGTCGGTGTTCCACGACCATCCCGTGGCGCAACAAAAATGCTATTAGTCCAGGGCGTATATGAATATACACCCTGGACTAATAGCTCGTGTTGCACGGTTTTGCACGGTTTGCCCATGCCAGCCCCGCTCATTTGATTGGTTCGCCCAACCCGTTGGTTTCCCGGGCACCCCAAAAACCCTAACCCAAAAAGGAGCTGAGCAGGCTCCGGGAATTCCCCCCCAGCCTGCGCAATGCCTCGAAACCTTTTTTTCTCCCAGTTTTTTCGCTCGATCAGGATCAGGCAATTCCAACTTGAGTGTGATCAAAGTTTTTTTTTGCGCCAAAACGGGTCCGCTCAAAAAACCAGTTTTTGAAAAAAAAGCTAGTCGAGGGTCCTGGGCCTCGGAGGCCCCAGGAAGTCGTCCAGCTGCCTCACAGCCGCCGGCCTGCCCCGTCTCGTCAGCCGGCCCGCCGCGTTGCCGCTGCCGTGCGGCGCCGGCAGCGCCAGCTTCAGCAGGGTCTCCCGGCCCTCCGTGCTGCGGACGGTTATGGAGTCCACGGCGTCGCCGTACTGAGGGTTGAAGCTCCTCGCCGCGTTCGTCGGCGCTCGGCGCTCGGAAGGCGCCCGCGTCCTCCACCGCCTTCACGCGCCGGTCGGTGAGGTCCTTGTTGCGCTGGATGTCGGCGTTGTCTTGGAGGACCCTGAACTCTGTGGCCGGCTGCTTCTCCACGTCCTCTGGGGCCGCGCGTTGTAGGCCCCGGCCGCCCGCTCAAAGCGGTCGCTTTTCAGGGAGCTTGTGGTGCCAAAGCGATTGCTTGGTTGTGGCTTGCTATTGGTCCGACTGACAGGTGTCGTGTTATGAGGCATGATTCTTTCAGAAGGCAATTTGCTCTTTCCCTTCGATCAAATCCTGTTGTGCGCCAATTGCATTACCTTGCAGGCGGCAAGGGCAATCCAGACATACCAGTGATCAAATCGTGCCTAAAGAAAAACAAGCCTGATGCAGATGGCATGGATCTTGCGGCCTCAGCTCTTGACACAGTGGGCAGGACGCAGACTGACTCCACTACATCCAAAACTCCAAACCGACATAAGAAAAGATGTGTTGCAGGTGGCAAGAGTCGCCTACCAGGAAGACCTGCTGCTAGCTCACACATACCTCGTGAGAGAATCAAGTCGTTTTTCTCACCTTCCAAATTCCGCAATAGCTCCAGGAAGCATGGAGGTAGTGCTCCCAGCACTCCACCTGTTTCCTCAGGAGTTGCAATTCCTGTGCCTGATAGTGATGATGAGTTGTTGGATTCCGTCCCGAGTGATGGGCTTAACCATAAGACTTCCTACTATGGTGAAGCCTTCAAGACCTTTAAGAGACATGAGAATGCCACGGCTAATAACTGTAATGTCGCGTCCTGCCAAGAGTCTGCAGACCGCCTTGCTTCGAGTTGCTCTGGCACTGTCTCACCACATGGAGCCTCACAGGTCCTGCCTACTGCTCCTATTGAACCAAGTCCTATAAAGGCCCAATCGATGACACAATCCGACCCTCAGTCTGAGGCTCACTCACTTGATCCTATTCCACGGACTCCAGCTGCCGATCCTTCGCGACCTGAGGCAATTGCCTCAAAGTGTGCGGGGGAGGAAAAAAGGACCCGGCTGCCGATCCAGAACCTAAACATGCTGAGAGTACTGAGTTGCCTAGTGAGGTAAACCTCGAGGACCATGAGTGGGAGCAGGCCCTTGGCCAGTCCTTGTCACTCAAATACAATCAATGGTTTCTTCATTGACCAGGTCTTTGTTTTTGCAGCCACGCCTAGTGCCATCAGAGACACATTGCCAGATGCTCACTACACACGCTCAGGATGTAAATTTTGCTATCAAGTACCGACAACAGCATCCGTGCTGTCTGGCTATTGTACTTGGTAAACATTTTGGGCCCCTCATCAAGCAGGTTAACGCGCACAGCTGCGCCTGTCCTGGCAAGAGGCATTTGCGAATACTACCCCCACCTCACCAAGCACGTCAGAATCGCCTGTCACGTGGGCCGTGTACAAGTCGGTCAAAAAGCACATCATACCGTTGCTTTCGGGCTCCAACAGTCCGGCAATGAGCGCATCCGAGTTGGTAACCTTGCTCGTGATTGGAATATAATCGCTGCTATACCTAACTCATTTAATACAGCATCGCTTGACCTTTGCCAGCCGGTATGCAACGGATTTGAAGCCGACACTACCAATCCTTTCAGTCTACAAGTGAAAGGAGATAGGCGCAGTACTGAGGTAATCAGCTATCTCAGCAATGATAGTCTGGCATGCAATATTGACATTGTCGGATGGGTTGATCAGCTTGTCGATGCTTTATCGAACACAGCCGGTGCTTGTGCTATCAGTCTTCATCAAGCATACATTGGCACTGATCACGGTGAGCTTCGGCAAGACTTAGTCGTATTTGTTGCTCAGAAACATGACGATCAATTGCCTAGCGTCAATGAGTTCCTGCAAGAGCAAGGTTTTCCCGTTGCTCCTTTCTATGGCTACCTCATTGCACAAATTTCGTCTTTGAGGCTGTTAGCCAATGAAAGGGGAATTGCATTCCCCAGCAGCTGCCAGGACGGGGTATATCGCCTAGTCTTTGCTGGAAGCTTTGTACAGCTTAACCACCCTGGAATCACTGTCGATGCTACCCTTCAGTTCTCTTACCAAGCACCCACTCCATCATACCTGTACACCACATGTACTACACTTGAGTGGCTCAGTAATTACGCAAGTGGCCATCGATATCGTGTAGTCACGGTGCAGGACGCCTCCTCACAACGCCATTATACGGCACTGTGGTTTGATGTCTCGCGCGCACAAGCTGAGGACCTTCTTGCCAATGGACCCCATTGTGTTGAAATCGGTGGATCACCTGGGACCATACGATGGCCCCAGTCGCCCAGTGACCTTGGAAAAAGGAAGAACAAGCGAAGTACGCTTGAAACTCCGACTAAGCACTGGGAACGATTTAGACCAACTGATGGTGCTATTTCCGGCTCTCGTGCGCCAGTCATCATTGTTCCTGATGCAGCCAATACCAATCAGTTCCAACGACAGTGCCTAAACGCATGCTGTGTCTCTCTGCGGAGTGTCTCCAATGGTTCTGTGCAGGCGATACTTTTTGAAACTCCTCTCTCCATGCTAGCGCTGCCTAAGTGCCCATGTGATATTGAGGGAGAGGCTTTCGCACAGCTACACATCCCTTATGACGCTGCACTTGCTTGGTCTCGATGTGCCCTCTACTCTGACCACGGCATTCGCCCTGACCAGCAAATAATGCGCCGCATCAACTTTGAGGGCTCTGTGCGCGTACCTCTCTTCCATGACAATTCCACTGTTCACATTGGTTGGCACCAAGGTGGTTGGCTCTATGTATGTGGCTGCCTATCCCAAGTTCAAGACTTGCTGCCTGCCACAGTCCATCAAGAAATTGACATAACCTGCCTTGGACCTGGGCACACTTCTAGCGAAGAGGGAAATGCTGCGGAGGTTCTGCCTAATTCCCTTCTTGGGAACGAAGCAATTGAACCGGCTGCCCCTGAGCCAATTGATCCTGCTGTCAATACTGATCGACAGCTTGACCTTAGGATCCTCTACGTTGCGCTTCGGGTCCTTTGTTTTGGTGCATGGCGAATGACAGACAGTAGCGATCATCCTAGACAGATTCTTCTAGAAGCTGTTGCATCCGATATTGCTATTGGCCACTGTGATGCGGCACTAACACCCAGTGTCATTGCTGAAGTTATTCAAAGCATCCCGTCACTTGTCAATGAAGAAATTTTCGACCTTGTTGACACATTACTTCGCCTCCTGCCAAGTGGTTATGTCCAGCAGCTCGCTGGCCTTGATGCGAATAAACTGCGCATTTACCCCAGTAGGGTTCCTGTTCTGGCTGCAAATTCCTGATCCGTCCTCCGGACGGCTTGCTCACCCTTTAAACATTGCAGCTGTCCCACCAGACCCAAAGATTGCCAGGGCACTCATTGCATCCTTTGGGCGGCCGCTTGACTTCAATGTCGAGGGATCTCGTATCCGACTCTCCCTTGTCGGACTCATCGTTGTACAAGCCGATACCCCACTTCACCTTGAAGCCTTTGATGGTACCATAGGGCGAGTATATCATCCCAACCGTGGGTATGTGCAAATCACACACGATGAGGTTGAACACTTACTGCCCTACATAATTGGGGCCGTCTTTTGCAACTTTGATACGATTGGCATTGAATGCCTGCAAGCCAGACGAAGGATTCGGCTACGACATGCTGTGTGTGGACCAATGCGGCCACATGGCATTTTTTAGCTTCTTCGACGGCAGTGGCAGCTTCGTCGACACACTCACAGAAGAACTCGGGCCTCCCGCTGCCTTGCTCATCGCTGAGCTCGACCCAGACATCCGATCCGTTATCTCCGCTGTCCATGGATATCATTGTGACCCCAGTGTATGGGTGAACCACCACGGCAAAATCCCAGTTCGGTATCTCGCTGACGTATGGGAGGTTGCACATCAACATTTTGCTGCATTGCGTGAATTCCTCGCCTTGCTTCCCAAGGATGCCCTTATCTTCTTTGGCGCTGGCTCTCCGTGTCAGGATAACACGACTGTCGGGAGAGGAGGGGGTAAACTCGGCATCACTGGTACTAGGAGTGTGCATTACCATGTTGTTTACATTGTAATGTATGCACTCCAAGAACTTGGAGCTGCCCACAGAGTCGTCCCCATGCTAGAAAATGCCGGCAGCATGGCTAACACCTTCCGACAATATATCCAGGACACCTCTGGTGTGCCGGAATCATGCATTCAATCAACACGTCCTCTTGGTCTGCCGTTTCTAGGAATCGTTACTTCTTCGTCAGTAATAATTCCTTCATTTTGCCTTCTAAGCAGGCTGACCCATGGGATCATGGATGGATGCTGCCAAAGCCAAAGCATAAAGCCAACACGCCGCCAATGCCACCCTGGCTGCGAACCAGAGGTCTCACATCCAGAGGTAATATCCGGTTCACTACCAGTGCCTACCACCCTCGGCACTTCCTGTACCATATTGCCTACTTCGGCAGTATCGAGGCCTTTCATAGTCAATGTGGCTCGCAGGGTTGGCCTGACCTTCCTTGGACAGACTTTCTCCCCCTTGCCGCTGTCCGTGCTCTCCAAGTCATCATCCAGTGGGGAGCCCCCGTTGCGCAACTCCCAAACAAGGAGCAACAAGTTGCTGCCGCTGTCCTTGCCGATTTCCTTGACCATCCGAGGTTTGCGCTTCCATTCCGGTTGCCGTCTCTTGCTGAAAAGGTTGTTGATGCTGAGTTAACTAGTTTTGCTGAAGACTCCATGCATGATGTCACGATCCCTGACCGACTCATGCATGATCTTATCGGAAACTATTTCAAGCCCAGCGCTGTGATCACTGCCCTTGGAGGCAAGCACTACCTTCAGCGTCTCAAGTGTGGTGAGGCTGACAGGTCTGGCAACCATGCTCGCCCAACACCCTTCTTGCCAAATACGCTGGCATTAGACAGCAGGTCCTTGGCTCCATTGATCAGAACCTACGGGGTTATTGTGATGTACCTTTCCCCAAAGGAATTCCCATTTGCAGTGATGAATTTTGGCATATTGTATGTGCTCTGCCGCCTGACAAGCCTAAAGTTGTGGGGGCTGCGCCCGCTCCTCCCTTGCTCCCTGCTGACATTGATCCTGCTCTCACTGAGCCTCGATCCATTCTCACTTACCTCTCTCATGAACCGAGTATGCTGCGGGTCATTCAACGCTCTCCATACACTGAGCACACCCTCAGAGCTCTGTGCTCTGGAGAGGAGCATTTGCTTCCGCAAATCGGATTGCTTGGTCTCATTGATTCCCTTGGCATGAGTAGTAAGGAAAAGCTGCTTATAGGGACCTAATTATTTGGGATTTTTGGTCCCAAAACGCTCCAAAACAGCCAAATTTCACCCAAAAAACGCTTGTCACCAGCGATGTCACCGCTTCGTCACCGCTCCGTTTTTGGAGCAAAAAGCGCTGAAAACGGCGAACTCCGAAAGGTGCGTTTTTCGTGTCCGGCGTCAAATGTGCTGCCTGGGCCTCCAAATTCGCTCGTTTTCCGCCGAAAACTGGCTCCAGGTGTTCGCCGTGCTCCGAAATCCGTTTTCTACCCCGAAAAGCCTGCGAATTCCACGAGCTGAGCTTGTCACCGCCGATGTAACACGTCAGCCTGCCGAGGCACACCACCTCTGTCGCCGGTGTCTAACACGACAGCCTGTCGAGGTTCTCCCACATAACACGTCAGCCTGCCGAGGTTCTCCCACATAACACGGCAGCCCGCTGAACTTGTCACCGCCGATGTCACCGGTCTCTAACACGTCAGCCCGCCGAGGTACCGGGGAGGAATCGAACCTCCCAAACGTCGCTCCGGAGACCAACGCCTAAGCCATCTCACCATCGGCTTTTGTTACCGTCCCAAAACGGCGCTTTTTGGCCCAAAAACGCTCTCACCGCGATGTCACCGCTTCGTCACCGCTCTCTTTGGGGCCGAAAAGTGCGCAAAAGGCTTGGAAAAGCGAAACCAGCTCCGCGGCTGAAATCCGACCTCGCTCCATACCGAAGTCGGATTGGGGCCTGGCGCGGGCCTGGTGCGGGCCTGGTGCGAACCTGGTGCGGGCCTGGTGCGGGCCTGGCGCGGGCCTGGTGCGGGCCTGGTGCCTTTCAGTCAATCCTGTTGCGAGCGCAGGATTGCCCCAGTCAATCCTGTTGTCAGCGCAGGATTGCTTCACTCAATCCTGTCGCCACAGCAGGATTGCCCCGGTGCACTATGAGCAGCTCGGGCTTGGAGCCGTTCTTGGCAGAGCACAGCCTTGTGATGGAGCCGGCCCTGCTGTAGAGCTCCCAGGCATCAGGCACGTCGTTTATGCTCAGGACGAAGGGCAGGCCGCTTGCGAAGAGCGCGTCTCGGAGCTCTGAGTGGAAGGCCAGGTCATGCCCCCGCCTCCTCGTGCCATAGTAGTTCATGCTGCGGCCTGGGAAGATGTAGGGCGGATCGGCATATATGGCCTGTCGGGGTGCCTGGCGGGGCAGAGCGCGTAGATAGGCCAGTGCGTCCTGACATCGCACGGTCACATTGCGTGGTGGCCGCTGCATACGCCGCGCGCTGCTCAGCCCCAGCGGGCGCTGCTGTATGAAGGAGCCCCACTTTCCCGAGAAGCTGTTGCGCAGCAGGACGTATGACGGCGCGGCCTCTCTGAGTGCCCGGCAGGAGGTGACTGAAGTAGAAGCGCTGTCTACTTTGCGCCCCGCCAGGCGCAGCAAGGAGCGCAGGAAGACCGGGTCTTGCCTCAAGTAGCAGCGGTGCAGGTTCGCCGCGCACCTTCAGGGCCGGACGCCGGGTTGCGAGGTAGTACTCCAGCTTTCCAGAGCCGAAGAAGGGAGAGTGAAGCACAGCGACGTCCCCCAGCAGCCGGTCCACGTGTGGAGCCAACCACGATTTGCTTCCCATGTACTTCAGCTGCGTGCCAGCCTTTAGATTTATCCCGGTCTCACTGCCCGGCTTCCCTGCGTCGAATTTGGGAAGTAAGGCAAAGGGAAGATCAAGCTGTTTCCTACGGCTGAGCATAGCAGCAAACAGCCCTCGGACCCCGTGGTGCCCCTGGCACCATGCACAGGTATCTTCCTCGGCCCCAGCAAGTCCGGCAAAACTGTGGCGCTGATCAGCATGATTCTGGAGCAATACCGCGGAGTCTTCGAGAAAATCTATATCTTCAGTCCCAGCGTGAATATCGACGACAGCTGGGTCCCCGTCAAGAAGTACATAGAGGAGGACCTGGGTGTTAATACCGAACAGGAGCAAGCCTACTGGGACGAGTGGGACGAGGCGGCGCTGCGGGGCATCATCCAGAGGCAGCGCAAGATCACCGAGACATCCAAGAAGTTGGAGATGAAGAAGCTGTACCAGGTGCTGATAATCTGCGATCCACCTCCAGCCCGGTGACCGCCTCTACCTAGGAGACCTTTATTCCCAGGTCCGAGACGGATCATTGTGGAGAGACGGATCATTGTGGAGAGACGGATCTAAAAAAAATAGTGGAGAGACGGACCTTTCCGCCTCCAGCCCGGTGAGCGCCACTACCTAGGAGACCTTTATTCCCAGGTCCGAGACGGATCATAGTGGAGAGACGGATCTAAAAAAACATACCCTGGTCCGAGACGGATCATTGTGGAGACGGATCTTGTCGCCTCCAGCCCGGTGACTGCCTCTCCTTAGAGTAGGAAATTACCCTGGCCCGAGACGGATCATTGTGGAGAGACGGACCTTTCCGTTTCCAGCCCGGTGAGCGCCACTACCTAGGAGACCTTTATTCCCAGGTCCGAGACGGATCATTGTGGAGACGGATCTATTTGTTCGCATGGACCGAAGCGTTTGAGTGGATCGAGCATGGCTTGCACCGTCACCATGCAGCACGCACTGCTGGTCACCATGGAGGAGTGGGCAGCCAAGCAGCCTGCCGCCCTTCCGGATGCGCTGGAAGCGGTGGAGCGCATCTCCGAGCTGCTGGATCTGAGCGGCTTGTTCTCGGCGCTGCTGCTGCATCCTCGCAGAGACAGGAAGAGCCTGTCCTACACGGGGGGCATCCGAGTCAGCGGACTTGACTTCGGATTCCCCTGCCCCTACGGCGCTTTGGAGTCCTACCTCACGAAGGACGGATGCCGTGTGATGACCAGAGATCCTGGAGACGATCTTTGGTCGCAGACGTTCGACTGGCTGGCTCCCGAGCCCTCGCTTGGGCACCTCAACGCCGACACCAAGGGCGATTTCCTGGAGCTGACCCTGGCCGCGGCTGCGCAGGTGCTGGATTGCGCTGAGAAGCCCTGCAGCGAGCCGCTGATGCGCTGCCTGCACGCCGCGCGGCTGCTGATCGAAGATGCCGCGCGCACTCTGGAGGAGCTGCAGCTGTGGGGCAACCCGCTCCTGCTGAGAGTGACGCGGGAGGTAGATGGGTGCAGCGTCAGCTGCAAGTCCTGCCCAAAGTGAGGCGCAGTCTTCGGGCAGTGGCGCTATGCCACGTGGGGCGGCTTATTGGCCGCCGTCGGAGCGCATGCCTGCTAAGAAAAAAAATGAGCTCGTTAGGGTCATTAAAAAATCTTATAAGAAATGCCCCTCGCTTCAGTCCGGGATGCTCAGCCGATCCGCAAGCTCTGCCGTGGCCGCGCTCGCAATCTCCTCGCACAGCGCCGTAGGAATGCTGTAAAGCAGCTCGCGCGACTGCCCCCTGACCCTCTCACGCTGACCCCCCATGAGTCGAGGCCCCCCTTGAGCGCCCCTCAGATGCCTCCCGTCCTCCCACGCGTCGCACCGGCTGCCGCCCTGCACAGCCCTCTGCTCGGTCTCCAGCGCATGTTGGTCCACAGTCGGGTCTGCTTCCTGTACGGAGTCCCGTACTTGCAGTAGGTAACGTCCACCCAGGGTAGGCGCTCCATGAACGGGCGGGTCTTCAGCAGCCCGGTGGCCGGAAGCGGGTCGAAGTGCGCCATGATCTCAAGGGCTCTGAGCACCAGCGCGTCGCCCTCCTCGAGTCGTCGAGGGCGCATCGTCAGAGCTCGGCTGTACTCCGTGCAGACCGGGCTGGATGTCAAAGTGCCCCGGCGGAAACAGCGCGTAGTCCCAGCTCCGGATGTCGCACAGGATCGTGGGCTCAAATTTCGACACGATGTCCAGGGAGACGACCTCCCACCCAGCCGCCTCGAAGGCTCGGCCAATCGACTTTGTGCCGCAAAACAGCTCCAGCAGTCTCGGCATGTTTAACAATTACCACCAGCACAACAAAGCACGCACAGGCAAGGGCGCGGCTCAAGCAGTTTCGCATGCTCGGACCAATCTTTTTTTAATCGGAGACAGAAAAGGATGACGAGCCAGGCTAGCATGTGGAAGTTGGGCGAGGTGCGCTCCAATGCTAAGGGTGGCAAATTCTTGTGCATGGAGCCGCTGTTTTGGCAGAGCGAAGCTTCGCTGGAAATCCCATGGGAGCCCAGGGCCTTCTCCGAGGGGCAGCGCCCCAGCGTGAGCTTCGCAACCGACGAGCGCGCGAGGCTCTTCTGGGAGCGGGCCGAGACCGATCTGGTCGAGCAGCTGGCGGCCGCATCCGAGCGCGTCTTCGACGCAAGCTCACGCCGTGCGCCAGCGGCTGCTGCCCTCTGTGAGGCAATCGCGCGGCGGTGATTGGATGCTGAAAGCCAAGCTGCCGGCCCACGCGCGCTTCTGGAACGCCGGCGGCACGTTTGCGGACCGCCCCGCCGAGCTGGCTCACAGCGCCGCGCGCGTTAGGCTGAGAGCTCGCAGCTTGTGGTTGATGAGCGGCATGTGCGGGCTGAGCCTTGAGGTCACAGATCTGCGTGTGGAGCCACCTTCTCGAGAGTGCCCGCTGTGATTTCTTCCGATGCCGCAGCCTTTTTTCGCTCAGTAAAAAAATTCAGAATGGCCACCCACGTCCTGGAGCGCCGCGAGCAGCTGAGGCCTGCGCTGAAGGCCGCCGCGCGCTGAAGCGGGGAGCCTCTCTGGAGGAGGTGAGCCGCCTGCTCGCTCGGGGAGCGCCCGTGCTGGAGCGGCTGATAGCTGACGGGCTCGCCGGCAGGTTCCCGGCGGAGGAGGTCGACATCCAGGACTGGAAGGAGATGCTGAAGCGGGCGCAAAACCTGCAGCTTAAGCTTCGCAAGCGCTTGAACCAGCGCGCGGCCCGCAGCGCAGCTCCCGCCATGGCCGAGGAGCGCGAGGAGGAGAGCTGGGCGCCGATGGAAGCGCTCCGCGAGAAGCGCGAGGCCCTGAGGCAGCGCCGCATTCGCACGCGCGATGTCGCAACGCTGGCCCAGATCGAGAGGGAGCTCTTCGAGGTGGAGGAGCAGCTCGTCAGCAAGAAGATCGCTGAGCGGCTGCCGGTCTCGCTGGCTGCCAAGAGCGCAACCCTCGCCGCCTTGGAGCGGCTTGAGAAGGCGCGCAAGGAGCTGGACGAGGCCTCCAGAGAGCTCCTCGCTGCGCTGAACCTGCAGGGCAGCGCCACCGACTCGCTGTGATGCGGTAGAATCCGGGACAGAACAGAAGCCAAGAAAAAAAAGAAGTTTATTATTTTTCTATAGAAAGCAATTTATTCAGCTCAAACCAATTCGCGCCATGACCTCCGAGCTGTCTGACCGCATCTGGGGCCGCCTGGGGCTCAGCGCCGTCCGGGCGGTGCCTCTGGAGGACCCGCGCGCTCCTAGCGCCGAGGCCGCTGTGACAGAACTGCGCCCGCGCGGGGCCGCTTGGGCGGCTGCGTGGACCGGCTCCAAGACCTGCTGGCAATTCGGCTGCCCTTCCTCGCCAAGGTCAGCTTCCAGATCCTGCTGACGCGCCCGGCTGCGAACGATGAGGACGAGGACAGGGTGGAGCTCACGCTCTACTTCCTCAGGCTGGCGCCGTGGATCGTGAGGCCCGCGTCTCCGTCGGCCCGCGCCGGAACCATGATGGCGGCCATCAGGACGAAGTTCGAGGTCGCGCTCGAGCGCTCCCGCTTCCCCGAGTCCGACTGGACCGTCGTGGGCATCACGGCAGCGTATTTGCTGACCGCGCCCTCGCAGCAGCTGGCCGACATGCCCGCGCCCCCGCCGCCCAACGAGGCGGGAGGCTGCTGGAAGGAGCTGCCCGAGACCCTGGCCAAGAAGAAGGCCATCTGGAACCCTCAGAACGAGGACCACCGCTGCTTCATGTGGTGCGTCCTCGCCCACTGCCTCGGGGTCGAAGGGCTCAACAAGACCGAGCGGAAGAGGACCGTGAGCTGCTCGGGCTCCTTCTTCTACCCCGAGCTGGCCGGCCGCCGAGGACCGCGCCCCCCGGGCTGGCAGCCCGCTCTGGCCGACGCGGGGGTGGACTTCTCCGGCCTGCCGACGGACCGCCCCGTGAACTTCGACGACATCGAGGCCTTCGAGCTCCGCAACGCCGGGCGGGTGGAGGTCTTCGTCTTCGTGTGGCAGCAGACCCTGTGGACGGACGGACTGGAGTACTACCACGTCCTCCAACAGCGCGCCCCGAGCGGCACACCGTGCTGCTTCTCCTGCACAGCGGCCACTACAGCCTGATCCACAACTTCCAGGCGCTGGCCAGCAGGCAGGGGCTGACCTTGGGAGCCACGCCCACCAACACCGGCGGCTGCGCGGAGTACAAGTGCCCGAGGTGCATAAGAAGGCCTCGTGGCAGCGCCACCGCGCCTCCCAGTGCCATCGGGAGATAGCCGAGCGCACTCGGAAAGTGCCGCTGCCCGGTCCCGAGAAGAGCCTGCTGCGCTACAGGGGCAAGGCCTCCAGAGCTCGCTCCCCTCACGTGCTACGCGGACCTCGAGGTCTACAGCACGCCCGCCCCGACAGTCCACATAGCGCAGCAGCAGCCGGCGCGCCAGACCGTCGCGGCTTCTTCCTGCTACGTCGCTGTCGGCCGCTGCGGCTACGTGCCACCCGAGGAGCTGAGGCTGAGGCTCACGCACCACGAGCGGGACAGCGACAAGTACCACGCCGTCCGAGCTGGCCGAGCACTACCTCACCTGGAGACGCAGAACTAGGCCCGTCAGCATGACTCGGAGGGAGGAGCTGGAGCACAGGGCCGCCACTCACTGCAGGGAGTGCCTCGCGTCCTTCGAGACTGCCGAGAAGAAGCTCCTGTCACGGCACCGGGCAGTATCTCGGGGCGCTGTGCCACTCCTGCAACATCGCGGCCCAGACGCCCAAGACCATCCCAGTGGTCTTTCACAACGGGGGCGGCTACGACTTCCACTTCCTGCTGCGCTACATCGCCACGATGGGCTCTCCTGTCAGCAGGGCACCGCGCGAAGAGCTCGGCGAGGACAGCGACAACGAGGGCAGCGAGAGCGAGGCAGAAGGAAGCGGCAGCGAGCCCGAGAGGCCCATGCCCATGGCCAAGGCTGCGCCAAAGGCCGCGCCCAAGGGCAAGGCCAAGGCCGCGCCAAAGCCCCTCAGCGGCTGGTGCGCCCTGCAGGCCGCGGGCGACTACAGCCACCTCTGCCTCCGAGTCCTCTGCAAGTCGGGCGAGAAGTGCCTGCAGATGAGCTGGGGCTCGCTGAGGTTCGTGGACAGCACGAACGTCTTCCCCACGAGCCTGGCCAGCATGATCGACGACCTCAGGGCCTGCACCCACAAGCAGCTGCCGGAGCTCTTCCCGCTGATGGCCTCGCTTCACCCCGAGCTGCAGCTGCGCACGCCGACGACCGACTCTCCGCCCCAAAGACGGCCTCTCAAACAGCGGCGGACGCACTGCGACCTGGAGCAGGCGTGGGACTGCATCCTGCGCAAGCTGCCCATGCCCTTCGAGCACTTCTGCGGCGCCGAGGCGTGGGAGATGCCCGCGGTGTGGGAGCAGCACTGCTACGACAGCGTGCTGGCAGGGAAGGCGGTGAGCGCAGAGGACCACCGGCTGGCCGTCAACACTGCCTATCTCATGGGGTGGGAGACCTTCCGTGAGTTCCGACTGCTACCTCCACACCGACGTCCTGGCCCTGGCGGACGTGATGGAGAGCTACCGTGACTCCTTCCAGGCGCAGTCGGGGCTCAACCCCATCCACTACGTCACGCTGCCCGGGGCCGCCTGGGACGCCATGCTGAGCACTCCCCCTCCCATTCACCTCATCACCGACGAGCAGGCCTACGCGGACGCGCGGTCCTCCGTCATGGGTGGGCTGAGCTGCATCTTCCAGCCCTTCGCTCAAGCCAACAACCCCGAGCTGGGCGAGGAGGACTACAACCCCGAGGAGCCCGTCAGCTGGATCTCGTACTTGGACTTCAACGCCATGTACCCGGCCGCAATGACGCTGCCCATGCCCAACGGCCCCTGCGTGACGGTCGCCGCTGAGCTGGCTGCACGAGACTGCTCCTCGTGGACTACGACTTCCCCCCGGAGCTGCATGACCACTTGGACTGGGCTCCCCCCGCGCGCATGAAGGTTGGGAAGGGCCTGTACGGGCCGCACACCGCGGACATGGCGGAGTGCCTCGGTCTCTCCCCGTCGCCCTGCGAGAAGCTCGTGCCCTTCCTCGGCATGCACGTAGAGGAGGGCGTGGACGGCACTCAAGTTCCTGCGGGACGTGCTGGGCGCCAGGATCTGGAGGCTGCACAGGGCCTACCGCTTCGCCTGCAGCCCCTTCATGGCGGGCTTCATGGAGCTCAAGCACAGCGAGCGGAGGCAGCTCAAGACGGCGGGGAGCGGTCGCCGAGAAGGTGGTGAAGCTCATCTTCGGCCGCTGCTGCATGATTCAGGAACACGAACGCCTACGTGGACCCGGCCAAGTTCGAGCGGGCCGTGGGCAAGAGCTCCGTGACGAACTTCGAGCTCCAGATCAACGACTCGGAGGGGTTCCTGGCCTTCGTGGAGACGCTCAAGACGGACCGCAGCAAAGGCCTGCATGAGCGTGCCCACCCAAGTCGGCGCCCGCACGCTGCAGCTCTCCAAGCTCATGATGGACAAGGCCTACTACCTCCACATGAGGAGGCTCTTGCCGAAGATGAGGCTGCTCTTCACGGACACCGACTCCGTGATGGTGCAGATCTTCGAGCCATGGCCGAGGCGAACCTGAACGGCGCCACCCTCTTCGACGTGGCCGGCAAGTCCAAGGACCCCGAGAGGGACCTGAGCGCGCTCTCTGCAGCGGCGCGCGCCAAGGCCATCGAGGTGATGGGCCAGCTGGGCAAGCTCGGCGACGAGACCTTCCCCGCCAGGATCCTGGAGTACGTGGGCCTGCGCTCCAAGATGTACAGCATCCACACGGTCCAGCCCGACGGCGCGCGCAAGGAGAAGCGCAAAATCAAGGGCGTGCCGAAGAAGGCGGTGACCAACGTCCGGCATCTCGAGTACCGGGAGGTGCTGGAGGAAGGCAGCGAGCGCAGGGCGGCCTTCGCGCAGCTGCGCAGCCGCGCGCACGAGATCGCCGTGGAGACCGTCAAGAAGAAGTCGCTCTCGCCCTTCAACGACAAGGCCTCGACGCTCACAGCTCGCGCCCGCTGGGACACTGGCGCAATCCTCGTGGGGCCCCCGCCTCTGGGGCCCGCTCCGACACTGCCGCTGCGGCTGAGCCGCTGCTGGGCGTAGACTGTCGGAACCGGAAAAAAAGATCCCGAGCTCTCGTTTTCTCGCTTTCTCGATAATGCTTATTCGATCCGCCGCAGCTGCTCAAGATGACTTCCTCAGCGGCCTTCCGGTGCGTGCAGGCATGGCTTCTGGAGAAGCCCGCCGCGTGGGCGGACGAGGACGCTCCCTGCCTTGCGGCTGCTCTGATGGCCCAGCGGCCTCCCTGCGACATGCAACGCAAGCGGCCTCGCGAGGACGCGCTGCTCGAGGCCGAGCGCTCGCACCAGCGGCATCTCATCTCGCAGCTCGATTGGGAGCTCCTCGGCGAAACTCTGTGCCGTGTGGAGCGGGAGCGCGAGAACAGAAATCTCCGCCGGCGGGTGGACGGCCTCAACAATATCATCGACAGAGAGCGCGAGCGAGCTAGGGAGCGCGTTGAAGAGCTGGAGCGCAGCAACAGAATTCTCCGCCAGCGGCGCACCTCGGCGAGATCCTCGTGCGAGCGCACAGATGAGCTCGAGGACGCGCGAGCAAAAAAAAGATCCCGAGCTCTCGTTTTCTCGCTTTCTCGATGATTCGATCCGCCGCAGCTGCTCAAAATGACTTCCTCGGCGGCCTTCCGATGCTTGCAGGCATGGCTTATGGAGAAGCCCGCCGCGTTGGTGGAGGATGACGCTCCCAGCCTTGCGGCCGCTCTGATGGCCCAGCGGCCTCCCGCGCGGCCTCGCGAGGATGCACTGCTCGAGGCCGAGCGTCTGCACCACCGATGTATCATCGAGGTCCTTCGAGAGGATCTCCTCGCCGAAGCTGCGCGCTGTGGGACTCTCCTCGGGATGCTGGCTCTGCGAACGCTGTGAGCGAGATCTGGCGGAACTGCAGATGGCGCGGGAGCGGGCTGCTCTGCTTGAGGGGGAGGCCAACCGTGAGACTTGGCGCCGTGAGGCGCTGGAGCGCCGCGTCGAGATCCTCGAGGAAGAGAACAGAAATCTTCGCAGGCGAACGCACTGATGAGCCAGAAAAAAAGCCCGCCAAATGCTCGAATGGTCCCAAATGCTTGATCAAAAAAAACCCGGCCTCCCAACAAGCGGCCTCGCGAGGATGCGCTGCTTAAGGCCGAGCGCTCGCACCAGCGCCGCCGCATCGAGCTCCTCGAGGAGCAGCTGCACGCCGCGGACTCGGATGCCCGAGACCTTGCAAGAAGGCTCGAAGACACCGAGCACACAGCGGTAATCGCGGAAGAGGCGGGTCAAATCTTTACGGCTCTTCGCACCCCGGCTACGCGCGCACAGCGGGCAGAGCTTGCCCTGCGCTGGTTTGAGGCTGGTATCACATGGCGCGCTCGGTGGGGCGATGACGACGAGGGCTCGCCGAGAAGCCCCCAACCCGACGCTGAGGAGCTCATCAGTGAGTGGCAGGCGGAGCTGTCTGCTGTAGAGACGTAGAGGCGCAGAGAGCATCAAAAGGGAGGTGGGAGCCTGGGGCCTCTCTGTAGCCTCCTCTGGCGGGACTGCACCTCCAGCCCCCGCGGTTCGGGAACAGAGTTTTCGGGGACTTTTCGGAGATCCCTGTGCACCACCTTTCCGGCCACCCCTCCAAGCCAAACCTCGCCCCCATCTCCCCGCTCTCGGCGGAGGCTACCCTGTATACCTTTTCGCTCCAGGCTATCTCGTTGACCCTGTAGGAGCCCCTGCTTTCGATCGGCTTAACCCTGATCCGAACCATATCCCCGACCTTGATTTCCGGGCGGGTTACCTTGTGCTTGGCCCTGCGCTCGATGTTGCGCAGAGCAATCTCGGCCATTTTGGGGGTCAGAGTAGGCGAGGTTCGGCGCCACCTGCGTGGTAGCGTGCTTCCTTCCGTTGATTTGGCTCAAGATGTCAGCCAGCATGAGGTGCCACTGCCCCCGCCGGCCCGCTCCTGCTATGCGGCGCAACATGGCCTCCTTGATGGTGCGGATGGCGCGCTCCGCGAACTGGTCACCTGCTTCTCGACGTCCCAGAAATCCATCAGCTCCTTGAACTCCCTCTTGAACTCGGAGCCGTCGTCGGAGTAGTAGTAAGGAAAGGCAGCTTATAGTAACCTAATTATTTGGGATTTTTGGTCCCAAAACGCTCCAAAACAGCCAAATTTCACCCAAAAAACGCTTGTCACCAGTGATGTCACCGCTTCGTCACCGCTCCGTTTTTGGTGCAAAAAGCGCTCAAAACGGCGAACTCCGAAAAGTGCGTTTTTCGTGTCAGGCGTCAAATGTGCTGCCTGGGTCTACCCCGAAAAGCCTGCGAATTCCAGCCCGCTGAGCTTGTCACCGCCGATGTCACCGGTCTCTAACACGTCAGCCTGCCGAGGTACACCACCTCTGTCGCCGGTGTCCAACACGACAGCCTGCCGAGGTTCTCCCACATAACACGTCAGCCTGCCGAGGTTCTCCCACATGACACGGCAGCCCGCTGAACTTGTCACCGCCGATGTCACCGGTCTCTAACACGTCAGCCCGCCGAGGTACCGGAGAGGAATCGAACCTCCCAAACGTCGCTCCGGAGACCAACGCCTAAGCCAATCTCACCATCGGGCTTTTGTTACCGTCCCCAAAACGGCGCTTTTTTGGCCCAAAAGACG
>CAUJNA010003568.1:0-22500 GCA_963377175.1 Effrenium voratum
GCTTGAATAGCCAGAAAAAGCTGTCATCTCCGTCAGGATCAGCCAGTGCAATTGGGCGCCAGAATAACGGGCCTTCAACAAAGCTCCCCCACACCCGAAGGTCTCATCGTCAGGATGAGGGGCAACGACTAAAATGTCAGACATGCTCCCTCTCCCTCAAAACGTATTACGTTTCTGAACCAACCGGCGCTGGTCGGTTTCTTGGACAAGGACATCGCATATCTGCTTGCCCGCTGTGCCGTCCCCGTAAGGATTTTTTGCTGATTCCAGCTGTGCGCGGTACTGGTCGTCGAACACAGCCTTGTTCAGCGCTGTTTCGATCTCTGTTGCATTATAATCAACAAATTCGACGTTTCCGGCATGCTCGCGACCGACCTGACGGCTTCCCACATTCACCACCGGCAGCTTCAGAAGGGGCGCTTCAATGATCCCACAACTTGAGTTGCCGACCAGGGCAGATGCATGGCGCATCAGGTTCACAAACACAGCCCGCGATAGATTTTTGTAGGCAACAAGCGTTGGATGACGGGTTGCGTAGTCAGACAGGAGGCGTGACATGGCGTGATTACCGGGATCGCTGTTTGGACTGGAAACAAAGGTGGGCAACCCGCATGCGACAACCGCATCAAGGGTCGCCTTCATTTGCCGTTCCGCGTCATGCATCTCCGGCAGTAAGGGATGCTGGATCATAACGAGAAAAGGTCCCTCAACTGGCGCCACGTTCATCATTTTCCAGACGCAGGCCAAGTCGATCTCAGGCTCATCTACAAGCCGATCAAGACCAGGCGCGCCGACATTGTGGACGCGCCAGGGCTCCTCTCCGAGACGCAAAACCCGTTCCGCGCTTCCAGCGGAAGCCGTCATGTGAAGGTGCGCCAGTTTTGTAACCGCATGCCTGACAGAATTGTCGATATTGAAATCATCCGCAGTATCGCCGCCGGCAATGTGAACGACGGGAACGTCAAGGTAGCCACCTGTTAAAGCGACGGTAATTGCCTCTTCCCTGTCGCCGACGACCACAAGAAAATCTGGTCGCCGAAATGCAACGACGTCGACAAGGCCTTGCAATTGGATTGCAGCCGACTTGGCGCGAGCAGCATCACTGTCAGAAGCAAGAAGGTTGTCGATTTTTGCGACGACTGGATATCCGTCAGCTTCGACGTCTTTAATAGTCAAACCATAGACCGATGCAAGATGGCTGCCGGTGACAACAACCTCAGGTCGCAATGACTTTGACTGAGATACCGCCTCAATCACCGGGTAAAGGATGTCGTATTCGGCTCGTGAACCGGTAACGAACATCACACACCGAGTGTCAGAAGACATCGGACATCACCATGCGGACAGACCATGAGCGGCTGTCCAAGAGATCACCCCCGGACCCTAAAACCCTTCCACCCATATAGGTGACGGGACCTCCTGCTCTAAAACCGACTTTCTCGAGTGCTGGGAACATTGGATCAAACACTGGCAGCCACATATTGAGACGCGTCGCGCCATCATCGCGGGCGATGGCCGCAACACTCCCGATAAGAGCACCGACGGTCTCCGGTGTTGCCGCAAGCTCGACAATATCGACGGCATCTTGATGGCGTTTGAAGACAGCAAGACCCAAACCACCTTCGCCACCGGCTACGCCAATGCGATAGGCATTTTCCGGATCTTCAAGCATGCGCCAGTTATAATAAGCAATGTCGCGTCCAAGCGAGACTTTGGCTGGTGAGGGCGCAATGCTCGGAAGCCAATCGCTGAAACGGTCAACCTGAGCAAAACTCCGACCCGGTGTATCTGGAAACGTCATATCGTCAATAGACGCAGACATTTGCGGTACTGGAGCCATATCCTCCCACCCCAAATTCTGCACAAACCCACGATGACTATTGCTGTTAGGAAAGCCGAAGACCATCCGGTATCCCTGCTTCGAAAGGCGGTCGTACAACCGTTCAGCCAATTGTGGAAACAGACCCATTCCTTGATAGTCAGGATGGGTCATCGTTGTCATGGACAACGCAGCTTTACCGACATCCCTGCCGATCATCAGCGGCATTGGCGACACAGCGTAATGCGCGGCCAGCGTGTCGCCGTCCCAGGCAAGCTCGATCATCGGCGCATCAATTGGATTGTCACGATACCGCCAGTTCCAATAATCCTTGGACATGGGTTTTCCGAAAGCCGCTTGGAACAATGCCAAAATGGCCTGCTCGTCACCAGGACGGAAAGGCCGAAAATCCAACTCGTGTGCATGAAACGTCGTCGCTGCATTCAACATGGGTTTTCTCCAAGCGGTACACTTGAGGGAACATTGATAAGGCGGGCTTCGATATTGCGGGCACCATCAAGCGGCATGGCGGGCGCCCCGGCATACATCGGCAGATCATTCATCAGCGTCCAGGTGGGTCGCGTCATCAGGCCAGCATCATTTGTCGCCTCGAGCACCGCATCACGTGTTTCGATTGACGGATCATCAAGCAAAAGACAGTTCAACCAATAATTGGCACGACCAAAACACCGTTCACGAAAAACACTGACACCCGGAACGGCCTCGAAGGCAGTTACATATCGTTCGGCAAGAAAACGCTTGCGCTCAATATAGGATGGGAGGCTTTCAAGCTGCGCACAGCCGAGTGCCGCATTCAGGTTCGGAAGACGGTAATTATATCCAACGGCATCATGGTCGAATGCCCACCGATGGGCGACTTTCGCCGTTGTCGTCAGGTGTTTGGCACGAGCGGCTAGATCTGCATCGTCGGTGACAATCGCACCACCGCCGCCAGTCGTGATGATCTTGTTGCCATTAAAGCTGATCGCTGCGACACGGCCAAGCGAGCCGCATTTTTCACCTTTGTACACACTGCCGAGGGACTCGGCTGCATCCTCAACAATCGGAATCCCATACCTGGCCGCAACCGCAATCAGAGGCTCCATATCAACCGCATGCCCATAAGTGTGCATGGGGACGATGGCGCCGAACCGACGGCCCGTCAGTCGATTGCGCAATCCTTCCAGGGACCGTTCGCCAATCTCTGCCAGGTAAGCGTCGAGTTTGGTTGGGTCCAGCCCCAATGTCGCGGGATCGCTATCCACGAAATGAGGGACCGCGCCAAGATAGGACGCTGCATTGGGGGTTGCGACAAACGTAAGCGCCGGCATCAGCACTTCATCGCCAAGGCCAACACCGACAACTTGCAGTGCAATTTGAAGCGCCGCCGTGCCGTTTACGACAGCAACGCCATGGGCGACACCTGAAAGAGCGGCGACCTCTTCTTCAAATTTTTCAACATAAGAGCCAACAGAGGAGACCCAGCCCGTATCGAGACAGTCTTTGACATAGTCCCACTCAGCACCTTCGAAATGCGGTACATGAAGCGGCTGAAAGGCATGGTCCTCTGACACACCAATAGCCGACCGAATAGCAGCCACCACTTGGGACGGATCTACCTGTTCATACGGCTGATTGAGTGTCGCAAGTCCCATAGGGCTCTCCTCAGGCGGCAGCTTCCTCGCGCACATCATAGTTCCCGTAATAACCGGGAATTTCTTCTGAACGCAGGTAGAGGCCAGAACGAACCGCCTCGATCAATTCTGGGACGAAGGCTTTCACGGAGTGGCGCGGCTCAAATCCCAATTCATCTTTGATCTTGGCAAAGGACACGCGGTAGTTACGCGGATCGCTGCCTTTTTCAACGTAAGAAACCTTGCCATCAATGTGGGTCAGGATTTCGTCGATGATCATCGCCTTGGTGTAATTGTTTTCATCAGCGCCAACATTGAAAACTTCACCGCGGACCTTTTCTTCCGGCGCTTCCAGCACCCGAATGACCGCACCAGCAATGTCACGCACGTGGCAGTAAGGACGCCACGTATCCTTGTCATAGACATCCAGCGCTTCGCCCTTAGCGAGAGCAGCTGTAAACTCATTCACTGTCAGATCAAACCGCATGCGGTGACTGAGACCGAATGCTGTGGAGATACGAAGCACAGTCGGGATTGCTTCAGATGTTTTCCCCTGCTCCAGCAGAAACTGCTCGAACCCAACTTTGGTCTCCGCATAGATGGAGAGAGGCTTAAGATCAGATGTTTCATCCGCTGGTTCATCGCTGTCTCGCATGCCGTAGTTGGAACAGGTCGACGTAAAGACGAACTTGTGAATGCCCCGCCCTTCAAGCGCTTTAAAGACAGTCTCTGAACCAGCCTGATTGACCGAGCGTGTGAGATCGGGGAATTTCTTGGAGATCGGATCGCCAACAAGCGAAGCGAGAAGCACCACGTCAGTGATACTATCCAGCGCACGATCAAGTGTCGCTTCGTCCCTTAGGTCTCCCATTACCAGGCTGAAGCCTGGCTCGTCATAAAGGCCTTCAAGCGACAGAGAATTGGAATAGAGGAAATTGTCCAGCACCCGGGTTTTGTAACCGCGCTTCAGAAGCTCGCGAACCATGACGGAACCCACATAGCCTGCGCCGCCAATGACCAACACCTGCCGAGGTAAAACCGCGCCGCTCCTGGAGGCTTTATCGAGCCGTGAAAGTTCGTCCTGAAGGGCTTCAGCAGCCGCAAGGGGGTCTTCCCCTTCCATCCGCGCCGCACAGTTGCGGATCGCCTGCGCATAGACGTCGCTCGTGCCATCCAGGTCCACGCCGCGCGTCTCGCCAATTCCATCAATCGTCAGTGCCATATTCTGAGGCTCCCAAAGAGGGGTCGAGGTCCATGAGACCAAGCCCGGAGTCATTGATCCTCAGAATGTCGCTGAAATGGTTAATGCCACCTTTAGAAACCAAGGCTTAACCATAAAAAACGCCCCTTTCCTGCGGAAAGAGGCGTCTCAACAGGGTTACCCCTGCCTTAATCGGCTATTTTGCTCAGAACTGCTTTTCAGGCAGACGAACGACCAGACCGTCAACTTCGTCAGAAACCTTGATCTGACAGGAGAGACGGCTGCCGTCGCGCACGTCAAACGCGAAGTCGAGCATATCCTCTTCCATCTGCTCGGCAGAGCCGGTCTTGTCTTTCCATGCACCGTCAACATAGACGTGGCAGGTCGCGCAGGCGCAGGCCCCGCCGCAATCCGCATCAATGCCCGGAATGGAGTTCTTAATAGCGCCTTCCATCACCGTCATACCGTTTTCACAGTCAATGGTGTGGGACGTCCCGTCATGTTCGATATAGGTGATCTTCGCCATGGCTCCCGTCGAATCTTTCCCTGTTAAGCGTCGCCGGGCCTCTTAAGCGTGCCCGCGCCAAGAAAATGACGCCTGTGTCATTATTTTTCAAGTGGCGATTTGCCTCAATATCGGCTGAAAGTCCACCACCGGCCGCTCCGAATAAGCAGCAGGCCGGGAAATATCACGCGTGCTTGCCTGTCGTCCAGCCGGATTTGGCCAAATGATCGCTCGCATGGGCCACAGGCACCTCCTCCAGCGGGGTCGCCAGCGTGTCATTCCAGCGATTGAGAAAGCCAAAAGCCGAGATCACCGCGACGATATCGACGATCTGGTCCTCGTCGAAATGGGGTTTTAGGGCCTCAAAATCCGCATCAGAAACCCCGTTTGGCACCTGAGCCGACAATTGCGCCACGGTCAGCGCCGCCCTCTCCGCCTCAGAAAAGAGATCGGACGTCTCATATTCCCAGATCTGCGCCAGCTTCTGGGCATCCAGATCTTCCGCATTTTCCGCCCCATGATGCGTATGCGCCTGACAGTAAAGACAACCGGCGGACCGACTCGCCATATAGGCAATCATCTGCCTGAGACCCGGCGACAGCGCCCCGCCCAGATTGACCTGCGCCATCATGCTCACAAAGGCTTTCACCAGCTCCGGGCGTCGCGCCATGATCAATAGAGAATTAGGCAAAAAGCCCATGGATGCCTCAGCCAAGGCCAGTTGGTCTTCCAAATCCGGCAGTGATGCGCGGTCCAATGGTGCCAATCGTGTCATGAAGTCCTCCCAAACTTATCTCGACGCCTTCTGGGTCGCCGCATTGAGAGCAAGGCTATGCGGTGTCACCGCCCACCGCCAGTCGGGACCATTCACTTTTGGGGGAGCATTTGCAATTCGCCTGTCGAGCCCTTCATAATCCGCGCAAATGATCCCTCAAGAAAATGGGCCACACCATGCTTCCAGAACACAGAGCCCATAGCGAAGCCATGGCCCAAAATGCCAATGCCATGGTGGACGGCGTTGTCTGGCAGACCATCGCTCTGTCGCTGGGTTGTGCAGCAATCATTGTCGGAACAATGACGGCGGGCGCTCTAAACGCACTACCGCTCTGGGCGGTCTCACTCATCATCTATCTAAGCGTATATCTGAGCTACACCGCGCTCCATGAAGCGGTGCATCAGAACATCACCGGTACCAGGAAGGAACTCGCCTGGATCAACAAGGCGATCGGCACCCTCTCCTCATTCTTCCTTGTGCATTCCTACGAAATGCATAAAACCATCCACCTGACCCACCACCGCAACACCAATGACCCCGAGCACGACCCGGATCATTGGGTGAATGGCTCAAACTTTCTGATGACATGTCTGCGCAGCGGTACGCTGTTCAACGGCTATTTCTTCTATTGCTACAAGCACTGGGACGACCCGCAGATGCGCCGCGCCTACTGGATCGGCCTCCGCGACACCTTCCTCTCGCTGACAGCCATTGCGCTGATTGCGGTCTTTATCGACTGGAAGCTCGCCGTCTTCGGATTTCTGGTACCGGCGACGTTCGCCATGATGACACTCGGTGTCTTTTTCGACTATCTGGTGCATGTGCCGTACAAAGCCCGCGCCCGGTTTGAGAACACCCGCGTCATTATCTTCCCCCGCTGGTTGGACACAATTGTCACATTGGCCTATGTGCAGCAGAACTATCATGGGGTACATCACGCGTTTCCGCGCATTCCCTTTACAAAATACCGGCACTTTTTCCGCACAACGGAAGAGGACGTTGTTGAAGCAGGTATGCCTGTCGCCCGGCCACTCGGATAACAATAAACGCCCGACATGACCAAGCCCCTCAACGTTCTGTTCATCACCGCCGACCAATGGCGCGGCGACTGCCTCTCAGCTCTCGACCATCCAGTGGTGAAAACGCCCAATCTGGATGCGCTTGGCCAGGATGGCGTGATGTTCACCCGGCACTATGCAAACGCTGTCCCCTGCGCGCCAAGTCGCGCCTCACTCCACACCGGGCTCTACTTACAGAACCACCGCGCCTGCACCAATGGCACGCCCCTCGATGCCCGCCATACCAATTGGGCGCTGGAAGCAGAGAAGATCGGCTATGACCGGGTGCTGATTGGCTACACGGACACAGCGAACGATCCACGCGAATTGCAGGACGACAGCCCATGGCTCAAAACCTATGAAGGGCCGCTACCGGGCATCCGCCCCATCGCCATGATGGGCACCTGGCCGGGCCCATGGGCCGACTATCTGAAAGACAAGGGCTATCCCCTACCTGACGATCTGCGTCAAACCTTCGGCCTGCGCAATGAAGGCCCGGACTATGAGCATGGCCGCGACACGCCAAAGCCGCTTATCTATCCGGCAGACGACAATGATACCGCCTATCAGGTGGATCGCTGCATCGAGTATATGGGGCAAGCCCAAGATCCCTTCATCATGCACCTGTCGCTCCTTCGCCCGCACCCGCCCTGGGTAGCAAGCGAGCCCTACGCCTCCATGTACGATCCAGAAAGCCTGCCCGGCTACATCCGCGCGGAAACGGCGGAGGAAGAAGGCACCATCCATCCGTGGCTCGAACATCAGCTGGAGCATCGCCACTACT
Organism: Effrenium voratum; assembly: GCA_963377175.1. Classification (NCBI taxonomy): domain Eukaryota; class Dinophyceae; order Suessiales; family Symbiodiniaceae; genus Effrenium; species Effrenium voratum. The sequence goes on from CAUJNA010003568.1 coordinate 7,777, forward strand.
TAGCGCCCGACAATGACAAAAAGCAGCGGCGCATGAAGGCGGTCTATTACGGCCTCATGACCGAAGTCGACCATCAGATAGGACGGTTGATCGCGTTCCTGAAGGAGAGCAGTCAATATGACAACACGCTCATCATCTTTACCTCAGACCATGGGGAGCAGATGGGCGATCATTGGCTGATCGGAAAGACCGGCTATTTCGACGGCTCCTATCACATCCCCCTTATCATTCGTGATCCGCGCGCAGGCGAGACGCGCGGGACACGCATCAACGCTTTCACAGAGAATGTGGACATCATGCCAACGCTTCTTTCGAGCATCGGTGCCCCCGTCCCGCCCCATTGCGATGGACGCTCCCTAAGTCCTGTGCTGGAAAGCGGAAGCGTGCCGCGAAACTGGCGCACGGAAGCCCACTGGGAATATGACTTTCGCGACCCCGCCGACGACAAGGCGGAACAAAGGCTCGGCATCACGCTGCATCAATGCACCATGAATGTGATCCGTTCAGAGAAATATAAATATGTGCACTTCACGAACCTGCCCCCGCTCTTTTTCGATCTGGGAGATGACCCGCATGAGCTGGTGAATCGCGCGACCGATCCCGACTATCTGCCGCTGGTGCTGGAGTTCGCGCAGAAGATGCTCTCCTGGCGCATGGCCCATGATGAAGCCACCCTCACCCACGTCACCCTGACGGATGATGGGCCGGTGGAGCGAGCGTCGCAGAGGTAGCCACAACGGTAAGGATTTTAGCGAGTGGACAGGACAGAAGAAAAACGTTGGTCTATCTACATAGACATTGAAGGCTTCAGTCTATTGTACCCAAAAGAAGACCTGATCCTCCATTCCCTAGGCGAAGTAATGAGGGCCATTTTCAGGATTGGTTCGCGAAAATACTTCGATGAAGGTGAACGGCTGTTTGCCCATCAGTACGGCGATGGTTTTTTGGTGATTAGCGACTTTCATGAGCCAAGCCTAGAACGTTGCGCAAGCATAGCAATCGCGATTCTCAGACACGTCGCTTCGACCGGACGGTTTGCAAGAGCAGCAATTGCAGAAGGCGATGTCGCAGACATCGTTGGTTGCTATCCGCGCGAAGTGTTAGATGAGCGTCACGGAGGCGATCATACAAGTCTCCAATTTGGCTCTGGCATAATGACTCTCACGCCAGTTATGGGGTCAGCTTTAATCAACGCTGTCGGGATAGACAAGAAAGGTCCCAAAGGACCTCTTTTATTGGCAGCCAATGACTTTTCCAGCAGACTCGGCGACGAAATCAAATACAAAGCGACGGATGATACTGGTCGGCTCATTGCTATTGATTGGGTGAACTCAAAATCTGCCCTAGCCACCGACATCAGCAAGACCAGCAATCTTGCCGCACCTTCACTAGAAAACTTGCAAACGTCATTTAGCCAATACTGCAATGAAACGAATCCACCATTGCAGTGGCGCGAGAACGTTGAGACATATCTCAGCCTGAAAGCCTAACATTCCACGATCCCCTCAATCAGTTCCACGGCCACGTCGTTCGCCCGATGCTCGGCCTCTGAAGTCCGTTCCGGCTCGCCGGCGATAGGACCGGATCTCACGGCACCTGCTGACGCGAGGCTCTAAATGATCTAGACGCAAGCTCCATAATTCGGCACACCTAAGATAGGAAACGTTTTAAGTTAAAGAGGGTCAGTTTGGACCAGTTGGATTGCATAGTGATTGGCGCAGGCGTTGTGGGTCTTGCCATCGCACGTGCCCTCGCGCTTCAGGGGCGCGAGGTCGTCGTGCTGGAGAAAGCCAAGCTCATTGGCAGCGAAACCTCCTCCCATAATTCTGAAGTCATTCATGCGGGCATCTATTATGCCGCAGACAGCCTGAAAGCCCGTTTCTGCGTAGAGGGCCGCAAGCGCCTCTATCCCTTCATGGAAGAGCGCGGCATCGAGCACAAAAAATGCGGCAAGCTGATCGTGGCGACCAATGCAGCACAGGTTGCTGAACTTGCAAGCATCAAACAGCGCGCGGAGCGAAACGGTGTGGATGATCTGCGCCTGGTTGAGCGCGCAGAGCTTTTGGAGATGGAACCCTCCCTGCGAGCAGAGGCAGCCCTCCTCTCGCCCTCCACCGGCATTCTCGACAGTCACGGCCTCATGCTTGCCTATCAGGGCGATATGGAAGATCGCGGCGGCGCCATCGCTTTTGGAAGCTCCGTCGATGGCATGGAAGCGCAGGACGACGGCATCATCCTCACGATCTCCGGCGATACGGAGATGGTGCTGAAAGCAAAGACGGTGGTGAATTCAGCAGGGTTCTCGGCACCTCGCTTGGCCGCCAACACCAAGGGCCTCAAACCAGAACATCAACCCAAAGCCTATTACGCCAAGGGCAACTATTTCACGCTGGCCGGCCGTGTGCCTTTTTCAAAACTGATCTATCCGGTTCCCGAAAAAGCAGGCCTCGGCGTGCACTTGACCTTAGATCTGGGTGGTCAGGCGCGCTTTGGACCGGATGTGGAATGGGTGGATGGACCGGATTATGCCGTCGATGCGACGCGGGGTGACAGCTTCTATGCGGCCATCAGGAACTATTGGCCGGATCTTGAAGAGGGAAGCCTACAACCGGGCTATGCGGGCATCAGGCCGAAGCTTCAGGCACCTGGCGAGCCCGCCCATGACTTCAGGATTGATGGCCCCAAGGCGCACGGGGTGGCCGGACTTGTAAACCTGTTCGGTATCGAAAGCCCGGGCCTCACCTCATCGCTTGCCATCGGCGATTATGTCGCTGGTCAGCTAAGAGACTAGTCAGCCAGAAGAACCGCGATGTGAGCAACGGTCTCATCGACCGTGTTTCTAAGCATCATGAGTGCATCTTCGCGCTCTTCACCAAATGGATCAGCCAATTGTTCGGCAGTCTCAGCATGGTCAGCAACCGCCCAGGCGCCAACGCCCCGCGCAGACCCTTTGAGGCTGTGTGCCGCATCCTTCCATTCCTTGGGTGAGGAGCACGCTTCAAGCCGCTCCACATAGACACCAGCCTGGCACCGAAAGAGGCCCAACAGCTCGCATTCAAGCGACCGCTCGCCCAATGTGTATTTGGAAAGATGAACCAGATCGATCAATGCACTCTCTCGTCTGCTCCCAACACAAGCAGGCACTTCGGCCCGCAACGCCATTCCCCCAGACATACGCAACTCCACTAAACCCAACAAAAGAGCCACCAGTATTGGCACTAAAGCTTACCGAAGACCTTTTTCCTCCCCCTCACCCCTTACGAAAACCGGCAATTTCGTTAACAGTATTAACGAAATCAAAAAATATGAAAACCTTAGGAAAACTGCGCAAAACAACGGCTGGTCTTGAAAAGGTTAACAGCTTCAAGTCTAGAATCATCAGGATGCGGAGCTTTTCCCTTGACTTTATGGTTAATATTTAGTAAACATTTAGGTGAGGTTGCAAGAGCCTCGTGACTCGTAAGAACCCCTCGTAGAGCCCCCGGCGCGCCCCCTCGCCGGGGGCATTTCGTTGGGCGACCGGTCTTCAAATGGAGGCTACTGGCTCTTGTCCACACCAAGAATTTTGTACCCCGCAGGCGTCAGCTTGCAGACAAGCCAGTTGGGTTTGACCGGGTTGGCAAACCAGGGCTCTGCCCAGCCACGCGCAATGCAGGAACGGATCGTTCGAATGTCTATTTCCTGGCCTTCATCATCAAAGAGCGGCAGCTTGCCGCCTGGCTCCTTCAAGCCGCGGATCAGGTATCGAATTTGCGCCCAGGTGGGCTTGGCGTGCCGGTCAGCCGCCCGCGCAGCAGCACCATCCACCTCTTCAGTTTCCGTCTTCATCTCGTCGCTGCCAGGCATGGACTTGATCCCGTCGGAGTGCCGTACGCGTCGCGCTCAAACCGGCTTGAGAGCAAATCCTGAACCTTTGCGTCAAATGCGGCAAGCTCTAGCAACAATTCCCTCTCCACGACGGGCATCGATGCGCTCTGCAGCTTGACACCGGCAGCCCAATCAAACACCCTTCAATTTCTCAGAGGCCAAGAGAAAAAATCCTTATGGAACAAGTAGATCGCCCAACATCTTCTCTGTCCGTCGCAAGTGAACCAGCGGTGGGACCAAGCCTGTCAGCGGCACCGGCAAATGAAGATTCCGCTGCCACCGGGGAGCTCTATCGCCTGATGTCCCGGCGTCCGAGCCGGACTATTTTGACAATGGCAGGTGCGCTAACGGCCCTTTGGGTCGGTTCCATGATCGCCTATGTGGCCGGATTTTATGGGCTGAACGGATTGGCGACAGCACCAAGAGCAGAACTCGCCCTCTTAGCAGCGGCGGCCCTCGCACCACTTACGTTGATCTGGCTGGTCGCTTTTATTGCCTGGCGCAGTCAGGAAATGCGCCTTATGGCAGACGCCCTCGCCCGCACAGCGCTCCGCCTCACAGAGCCGGAAGAAACCGCGATTGGCGACATCGACCGCTTGGGCAACCAGGTGGCAAGCCATCTTGATGTGGTCAATAAAGGCATTGATGACGCCCTGGCCCGCGCTGCTGCCCTTAACATCATGTTGCAGGAGCAGCTCTCCGACATTGATGCGGGAAGTGAGCGCGCGGAGCTTCGAGCCTCCAAGCTGCGGGAGATGTTGGGCGAGCACAAGCAGGCTCTGGAAGGCCTGTCACAGTCTTTGGGCAATGAGACCGACACGGTAACGCGAAACCTGTCTGGCCAGATTGCCTCTGTGCGCAGTGTCACAGCATCTGCCGAACAGAAAATGGAAGCGGCGAGCGAAAGGCTGCGCCACCAGTCAGAAGCCCTCTCGCGCGCCAGTGAGGCAGCAATTGGTGGCGCCGATGCCACAACATCCATGCTCGACCGGCAGTCCTCTCGCCTGGAAGTCGTCGCCCAGACCGCACTTTCCAAAGCTGATGGCCTCACGGAACGCTATGAAGCACAGCGGGACGCCATAGCCGAAGCCGCACTGTCCCTTGAGAGCGAACGCAACCGTCTAGACGCCTCCTTCGAGAAACATCGCACGCTCATAGAAAATACATCCGGGCAAATGGCTGAACGGACGGTTGAAATCGATGAAGCCGTTGCGCGTCTTTCCAGAGAACTCACCCATTCTATGGAGACCGCCTCCTCACGCGCCAAGGAATTGGGCTCCACCTTTGCCGGAGAAGTGGGCGCCATTACCCGCGCCGCGAACGATGCCGCAAATACCGTTGGCGATGCATCACGCAGCGCCAGCGACGGTCTGGAAGCTGCGACAGCGACCTTTGGCAATGCCGCCAAGCAGACAACGGAGGCAGCGCAGGCTGCCTCAATGTCTCTGGAAAAAGCAGCGACAGAGATCGAAAACGCGATCACTGCGCGATCAAATGCTGCCGCCACGAAGCTTGATAAGCGCATTGTGGATTTGCGCTCTGAAATGGAAAAATCTGCGACAGATGCGGAAGCCGCTGGCGAACGCTTAGGCGCAGCAATGTTTGGCATTGGCGGCGCAGCCAAAGAGGCAGGACGAGCGCTCCACTCAGCTAGTGAAGAGCTTGAAAAGAGGATGGCAGAACTGCCCGAGGAAGCTGCAGACGGTGCACAAGCCCTTCAGCGGGTCCTGGAGGACCAAGTGTCAGCCCTTGCCTCAATTGCCGAAATCGTCGTGCGCCATGCGCGCAACCTGGATCACAGCGGGCCACAGCGGGCTGTCGCCCAAACTGTCGCCACTACACGGCCAGCGGCACCACAAAGCAGCGCCGCGCGTCCCCCGGAAAACGGCTCCTGGGGAATTTCAGATCTGTTAGCCGCTGCAGGACATGCTGAGCGCCCCACCCCGCAGGCCAATGATGGTGAGCTTCATAGAAGGTCGCTACACATCATCGAGAGCCTGCAATCTATCGCAATTGACCTTGACCGGGCCCTTGAACAAAGCCCACCGGCAGACCTATGGCGCCGGTACCAGGCAGGAGAGCGAAATGTCTTCGCGCGCCGCCTCTACAACCTCCAGGGCCGAGAACTTTACGATCAGATATCGCAGAAATACGCCGCCGAACGCGAGTTCCGTGAAAATGCGGACAAGTTCATGGGGCAGTTCGAGCAACTACTCACAGAAGCAGCCGAGCGCGATCGAGAAGGCATCCTCGCAGACACCTACCTCACCTCTGATACGGGGAAAGTCTATCTTCTGCTCGCACAGGCGACCGGACGCCTCTCCTGATCGCTTAGGTGCCCTGAAACGTGCTAGCTGGCGGGGTCAACTCGCTCAGCGGAAATGATTTCGTCATAGGCCCACAGGGCAATGGCTGAGAGCACTTCAGAATTAGCGTCGTCAAACGCGCCCACAACATCGATAGTTCGAGAACTCTCAGACTCTTTCACACTCTCAAAGCGCCGGCTTGCAATCACGGTGTCGCTAAATCGGCGAACCAGCTTTGAGTTGATCTGAACACGTACGTCATCCATCTCCGCCCCCTCGCTCTCTACGCCGAAACGGGAAATGGAGACCTGCAGGAGATAATCAGATCGGATACCCGCTGAGCGCGGACCGACAGCCTGAAAGCGGCCTCCCTGGTCCATCGCATCAACCAAAAGAACCTGAACCATGTCAGGAACCCGGTCTGCCCACCGCGCCCCCGAGAAATATCGGATCTCATTCGCGGACGGTTGGAAAACGATGCGGTTCGAGTTAAGTGCTGCTGGCGCCTCGGGTGCGTCCACGACAATCTGTGTCGATACTTGCGGCCGGTTCTGCCCAAAATCAATCGAGGGAGCCGTGAGGACGTAGATGTCAGGTGCTTCATTCGTTCCCACCGCGGCAAGTGCGCAGGCCTGAAGAGCAACCGCAACAAACGCGATCCCCATAAACCGTGTAAACCTGACTTGAGACTTTTGCATTTTATCGTCCTGATTCCGGTTCATATTCTGGTGTATCGCTTCCGAGCAAGAAGCCAGCGGGGTCGCCCTCGGCACGGGAGACAAAACGCTCCAACGCCGCGACCATATCCCTAGCCTCTTCTATCAGAAGCGGCAACTGACCCAATCCATCTCGTGCGAAACTATTGATAGAACTGCGATTGCTGGACAGCACGCGCTCAAGCTCGTCCGCTACGCGCCCATAGGATGCCGCAGCGCCTTTTGCTTCCCGGACCAATGCAGTCACATCATTTTCCATCAAACGGTCAGCCGTCCCCGCTAGGTTTTCAAGCTTGCCGGTCGCGGCAGCGACGTCTGAGGTAATTGTGTTGATATTCTCCAATGTTCCAGAAATATCACCAGAACTACCCGCCAGTTCCGCCGAGAGCGTTTCCAGATTGGACACGATGGTTTTGATCGAACTCTGGTTTTCACGAACCAGAAGTCGCACGTCCCTTAGAAGCGCGTTGGCATTTTCGATGGCATCTGGCGCACTCATGAAGAGTTCCTGGAAGGCAGACGGCGCCGCGATAATGGTCGGATAAGATTCCCCGGCCTGCGGCATCAGCGGCGGTGCCGTAGACGTACCGCCCGTCAACTCAATCTGCGCCACGCCGGTCAGACCAAACAGCTCCAGTTTGGCGTCTGTGTCTTCTTTCACAGGTGTTCGGGCGTCAAGTTCAACAAGTGCAACCACTTTGCTGGGGTCATCTTCGGCCAGATGAAGGTCAACAACACGGCCGACTGGTATCCCGTTATATTGGACAACCCCCGACTCCGTCAGGCCAGATACAGATCCTGAGAACACAATCTCATAGTAAGCATATGTCCGATCAAGCTGCACCCTGCCAACCCACAACGCGAACAGGAACAGGGCTGCAATCGTTGCCAAGGCGAAGGCGCCAATCATGATATTGTTGGATTTGATTTCCATGTGACTTCTCTATCCCTACCCGGTTGCCGACGCCTGCGCCGCCCGCGCCCGAGGGCCCGTAAAGTATTCTTTGATCCAGGGATGATCGCTGCGCAGCATATCATCCATGGTCCCCTGCAACGTAACACGCTTGTCAGCGAGGACCGCGATCCGATCACACGTCGCGTGCAGAGTATCCAGATCGTGCGTGACGAGGAAAACAGTCAATCCAAGGGTCCTTTGAAGGTCTCGTATCAGCGTGTCAAAAGCCGCCGCCCCAATAGGGTCGAGCCCCGCTGTGGGCTCGTCAAGAAAGAGAATATCGGGGTCAAGCGCCAGGGCCCGCGCGAGCCCCGCCCGCTTCCTCATGCCGCCTGAAAGCTCCGACGGATACTTGGTACAGGCATCAGACGGCAGCCCCACCATCGTGATTTTAAGAGCCGCCAGCTCATCCATTAAATCCAGCGGAAGGCCCAGATGTTCCCGATAGGGAACCTGGACATTTTCAGCCACTGTGAGAGCAGAGAACAAAGCGCCATCTTGAAACAAGATGCCCCATTGTTGTTCCAGCCGTTTGCGTTCTTCTTCTTCCATTTCAGAAATTGTGCGTCCCAGCACAGTAACCGTGCCCGCTGTTGGGCGTTGCAGGCCAACAATGGAACGAAGCAGCACGGACTTACCTGTCCCTGACCCGCCGACAATCCCCAGGACCTCGCCTCGCCTCACATCGAGATCCAAATTGTCATGGACAACCTGCGAACCAAACTGGTTCCGCAAGCCTCTTACGCGAATAATAGGGTCATCATCTGTCATCGATCAGATCCCTATCGCAGTGAAGAAAACGGCAAAAAGTGCATCAAGTACTATGACCATGAAAATCGATTGCACAACAGACCGCGTTGTTTGTACGCCAACAGATTCGGCACTTCCTGTGACCCGCATGCCCGCGTAGCACCCGATCATCGCAATCACCAGCGCCATAAACGGCGCTTTCAATATGCCCACCCCAAAGGTCCAGAAGTCTGCAGCCTCCGACAAACGCACAATGAAGACGCCCGGTGACGTGTCCAACATCTGCCAGACCATCAAGGCGCCACCAACCAAACCCATAATGTCAGCAACAAAGGTGAGAAGCGGCAGCATGATGACCAGGGCAAGAACACGGGGCACCACCAGCATGTCCATAGGGTCGAGCCCAAGGGTCCGCATAGCGTCCACCTCTTCGCGCATCTTCATGGAGCCGATTTCAGCGGTGAAAGCGCTTCCCGAGCGACCGGCAACAATAATGGCGGTGAGTAGAATACCGATCTCACGCAAAAACGTGATCGCGACCATATTCACAGTAAAAACTTCAGCTCCGAACTTCTGTAGCTGAACGGCACCCTGCTGAGCAAGAACGCCCCCAATCAGAAATGTCATCAGACAAACGATGGGCAGCGCATCAAGACCAGCACGTTCCATGTGATGAACCAGAGGGACAACCCGCAACCGGCTAGGGTGCTTGATGGTGCGCCAGAGAACCTCTAGCAGAAGCCCAAAAAATCCCAACAGGCCACGGACTTCATTCGCAACGGATATAAGCGTTGCCCCCACCCTATCAGCGAGTTGGATATAGGCAGGAGGGCGCGGCAAGCGAAGGTTGAAACCAAATCGGTACCCTTCAGCCACATCCAATAAGGTCCGGATTTCAGCTGTTTCACCGCGGTAGGAAACCCGGAGCCCAGCGACCCTAAGTTGCTCGCTGGTGCGATGAAGCAGCCAGGCACCAGCCGTATCAAGCCTCGTTAGGCCCGTGAGGTCGATAACCGCGTCTCGGCCACGTGCGCGCTTCGGGCTGATTTCCCGGAGCGGTCCATCAAGATCACGGACCAGCCGGACTGTCCACGCACCTTTGGCACGCACCAGGAAGCCAACCTCTGCCTCCTCGGTTTCCAATGTCGCTGTCGTGGTCCCGCTCATAGCCGCGTTGATTGCCCCTATCCGATCAAACCCCTGTCGAGCATACGGTCTTATTTTGACCGAATTCCCTCAGTTTCTTGTACCACAAGAACCGCGTCATACGGCCACATTGCCTGAGCTTTTTGGGTGATTAGGTTGACCTCTTAACTATTCATGTAAGATGACATGTGTTTGTAAGACCACCAAGGGGTACGGGCGTTCAAATTTGGCGCCGCACTGAAACGAGGAAAGTGATGAACCAGTTAGTCAAAGGTCTCTCCATTCTGGGCCTGTCTCTCGCACTGCCAATGGCGGCTCATGCAAGCGAGCCGGATTTGGGCAAAGGCGCGAAAGTATTTAAGAAATGTGCTGCCTGCCACACCCTTGGTGAAGGGGAAGACAATAAGATCGGCCCGAACCTCTATGGCATGTTTGAACGCCCAGTCGCCTCAGTCGACGGCTTCAACTTCTCTGATGGTATGACCGCTCGCGCTGCTGAAATAGGCACTTGGGACGATGCAAACCTTGCCGAATATCTGACCAAGCCGCGGGACTATGTACCCGGCACGAACATGTCTTTCGTTGGTTTGCGGAAAGAAAAGGATCGGGTGAACCTGATTGCTTATCTCCGTCAGGAGACCGGCGCAGCGGCACCAGCAGCAGAAGAACCTGCGGCTGAATAATCGCGACCTACTGAGTTCGAAGAAGGCGGCCCCTGAGCATTTTCAACAAAAGTTGTAGACTTTTGTGGTTCGAAAATGCGGCAAACTAGGGAGCTGCCTTTTTTGTATCTATCTCGAGCTGGCTGGTCCGCCGCCGTCGCTGAAACACCCAGACGCCCAGCAACAAGGCACCGGCAGGTAGATACATGAAGTAGGCATTTGGCTGATCATTTGGCAGTTCGACCGACAGGACTTCCCAATCAAAGTCGATCCCGGCCTCTCCAGCTGGACCTCCAAACACCACATCATCGACAAAGGTTCCGCCTTCTTCCGTCCGCAGGATGAGGCCTGCATGTTCTAGGCGAACATCCACAGATGCTTGTTCGCCAAGCGGCAGAAGGACGGTACGCGTCTCAATGTCTCCCTCCAGCGTCTCTCCTGTCGCCGTAAGGCGAACATCACCACCTGACGGAATTGATTCAAGAAAAGAAGCAGCACCATTGAAAGGGACCGTTTCAAATGCCGGGACAATTTGGTCCACCCAATATTGCGGCCGGAACAACGTGAATGCGACCAGCAACAAGATTGCAGACTCCCATATTCGGTTGCGCGTAACGAAGTACCCCTGTGTTGCAGATGCAAATACAAGCACAGCGGCAACCGCCCCTAGAATTGTCAGGGACAAGTCCAGCGGACCTTCTATCCCAATCAGCAAGAGCTTGGTGTTGAAGATGAAGAGGAAGGGCAACACTGCGGTCCGCAAAGAATAAACGAAGGCAACAACACCAGTCTTGATAGGATCCGCACGCGAGATGGCAGCTGCCGCAAATGAAGCAAGGCCGACTGGTGGCGTCACATCGGCCATTATCCCGAAGTAAAAGACGAAAAGATGGACAGCAACGAGCGGAATGAACAAACCATTTTGAGCGGCTAGATCAACCATTACGCCCGCCATCAGTGTCGCGACGACAAGGTAGTTAGCAGTTGTTGGCAACCCCATGCCCAAGACTATGCAAAGAATTGCCACCAGCAGAAGCATCAGAATGATGCTGCCGCCTGAAAGAAACTCAATCAGTTCAGCGAAGAGTTGGCCGACACCAGAAAGCGAAACTGCCCCAACAATGATCCCGGCTGCCGCAGTCGCTATCGCGATAGCCACCATATTTCGCGCGCCTAGGTCGAGCCCAGAAATCAAGTCTTGGCGTCCAACTCTAAGGTCCTCACGGATTGTACCGCTACGTCGAAAAATACCGATCAGGGTTTTCTGAGTGAATAGAATTAGCCCAATTGCCATCGTCGCCCAAAACGCTGATAGCCCAGGCGACATGAGCTCAGCCATCAAACACCAAACCAAGACCCCAATCGGCAAGATAAAGTGCAATCCGCTTAGGCCAACATCGATCAAAGCCGGCGTCACCACTATTGCTTCACTTGTGTTTTCGATCGGAAGGTCCGGACGTTGCGCCGAAAACGCCAACACTCCCACATACAAGCAGAAGAACAACACAGCCAACACATAAGGAGCCGTGTCCCCAAGCAGCGCCTGTATTGCTGGAATACCAAAGTACCATCCGCCTGCGACAATCCCGAAAGAACTGAGGGTCAATCCTGTGCGGGCCATGCGGATTGTTAGACTGCCCGTTCTCGGCCCCCTTGGAAGGCCCTCGATATTCATCTTCAGAGCCTCAAGATGAACAATGTAAATGAGAGCGATATAAGAGATAACAGCAGGAAGGAATGCGTGCCTTATAAGATCATTCAGCGAAATGCCTACATACTCAATAATAAGGAACGCGGCTGCCCCCATAACCGGCGGCATGATCTGCCCGTTCACCGAAGAGGCGACTTCAACCGCACCAGCTTTTTCGCTTGAGAAGCCAACCCGCTTCATCAGCGGAATGGTGAACGTGCCGGTCGTCACTGTGTTTGCTATGGACGAGCCCGAGAAGATACCGGTCGCCCCGGATGCAACAATTGCAGCTTTTGCAGGACCACCACGCATATGCCCAAGTGCAGCGAATGCTACCTGAATAAAATAGTGTCCAGCGCCGGCACGCTCCAGAAAAGCGCCAAAAAGTACACACAGAAAAATAAAACTCGTGGAGACTCCAAGAGCGATACCAAACACGCCCTCTGTCGTGATCCATAAATGGCTCATGGCACGGGAGAAAGAAGCCCCCTTCCAGGCAATGAGATCAGGCGCCATGTTTCCAAAAAAAAACATAAGACAGAAAGATGAGCGCCATCACAGTAAGCGGCGGACCAAGCGTCCTCCGCGTCGCTTCCAACAGCAGCACCAAACCAACGCCTGCTGTCACAAGGTCCGCCGTGTTGGGCAGACCTGGCCGTGAGGCGAGCGCATCGTTGAAAACAAAGAGGTAAGCCGCAGACACAGCCCCCGCGACCCCAAGGACCCAATCCTGAAGCGGCACCCAGTCGCGTGGTGATCGCTTCAATGCCGGGAAACTCACAAAGGCCAACAGAAACGCAAAGGCGAGATGGATCGCCCGTGCTTCTGTATCGTTCAAAACCGGAATGTACCTTGCGACAAGGAAGGGAAGCGGCGAGGCATACCAAAGCAGAAAAAGGGACCAGGCAATCGCAATACCTGCGATCACTTTCCCAGTCGTGCCGTCATGAGTGCGCGCGCCAGTTTCAGCCGCAACCAGCTCTTCAGCAACGCTCGGTGATGGGTCGCTCAACGGAAGTCTCCCCGCCTGCGATCCCTATTCAAGAAGCCCGGCTTCTTTATAGTACCGCTCAGCACCAGGGTGGAGCGGTGCAGACAGTGCATTTCGAACCATGCCCTCTTTAGTCAGAACGGCAAAAGCAGGATGCAACTTCTTGAAATCATCAAAATTCTCAAACACGGCTTTTACAAGCTGGTAGACAATTTCCTCATCCACATTCGCAGATGTCACAAAAGTCGCCGCCACACCAAAGGTGGAGACATCTTCTGGATTTCCATTGTACATGCCGCCAGGAATGGTCGCTGGCCCATAGAAGCTGTTGTCAGAAATCAGCTTGTCGACAGCCTCACCGTTAACATTCACAAGCACCGTGTCACAGGTGGTCGTCGCTTCCTGGATTGAGCCGCTTGGGTGCCCAACAGTAAAGACAATGGCGTCGATCTTGTTGTCGCAAAGCGCGAGTGACTGTTCTGCGGATTTAAGTTCAGAGGCCAAGGCAAAGTTGCGGGTCGTCCAGCCAAGGGCTTCCATCACGACTTCCATTGTGGCGCGCTGACCCGAACCTGGATTGCCAATATTGACCCGTTTTCCTTCAAGGTCCTCAAAGGAAGTGATTCCCGCATCCGCACGGGCAACCACAGTGAAGGGTTCTGGGTGCAGCGAGAACACGGAGCGTAGGTCGGAGAAGGCGCCGGTCTCAGCAAACTTCGACGTACCGTTGTAAGCATGGAACTGCCAGTCTGATTGAGCGACACCCATCTCAAGGTCACCCTCGCGAATGGCGTTAATATTAAACAGCGACCCGCCGGTGCTTTCCACCGAGCAGCGGATGCCATGTGTTTTCCGGTCCTTATTGACCAAACGACAGATAGCCCCGCCGGTAGGATAGTAAACGCCTGTAATGCCGCCGGTCCCAACCGTGACGAAAACCCGTTCCGGCTCAGCGTAAGCACCCGTTCCAGCAGCAAAGACCAGCGCCAAAGCAGCCACCCACATCTTCAAACCCGTCACCATCCGGCTCATCACCGCACTCCCTGTTTTACCTAAGCCCGCCCCGCAGATTACCGGGACTCCATCCTGTTGGGTCGCATGGTAAAGCGCCCACGACACAAAACAAGCAAGGAAAAGTGGGAAAAATGGGGCATAAAAGGTGTTGTTTGTGATTCCTGTGATTAATGGATATATAAATATGGCTGTGGGTCAAAACCAATGGGATCCCATTTTGGGGTAGGTGAATTCACCACCCATTTTAGAACCTATTTTAGTGGTTGGATTGGGATGTTCATTGGGGGTACGATTTGGATTTTGACCCATGGCCACATCAGACTGAGTTTGTCAAAGGATCCGGGTCAAACATAGGTACCCAAGATGGAACCCTGGGACATGGAACCCAGGTGTGTAGTTATAATATATATATATACATATATATATATATGTAAGGGGTAGCTGGAACTAAGAATGACACCATCCAGTTGGCACTCATTTTTCGCTGCCAGGACTCCACCCTGCGGGGCGGCTCCCAGCCCAGGCGACCGCTGGGGTTTTTCGATGGCCCGTTTCGGGGGCTGTGAAACAGGTGCTTGTGGGTGTTGAACCGGTGGTATGGAAGCCCTGTTGGTGGGATGGAAGCCT